>PVIH01015472.1:0-49539 GCA_004025045.1 Sigmodon hispidus | reverse complement strand
TCTTCCAATTTTTTGTTTGTATTTTCTTCTATTTCTTTAAGGCTTTTTTTCATATCTTCTTTGAGAGCTTCGATGATCATCAAAAAGGAATTTTTGGTGTTGCTTCCTTCTGTTTCCTCTTCATTGCTCAGTTCAGGTCTTGTATTTGTAAGATTGCCACTCTCTTCTGGAGTTACCATGTTGTCCTTTGTATTATTATATAATTTTTTGCACTGACGTTTGCCCATGGCTTCAGTGGTTCACGATTAAATGGGTCCTGGTCAGTTGTGGCACTCGAGTTTGTGTGCCTCCTGTCACCTCTCTGGTCAGGGTCTGATTCTGTCTTTCAGAGAACCCTGCAGTTGTTGGTTCACTCAGTTCGAGGTCGTGGTGGGGAGCTGTGCAAATTCCCTCAGCAGGAGCTGTGGATGTGGTCAGGGGCAGAGATAACCTGCCCCTGCTCCAGATTGTGCTGGGATTCTGCAGACAGCACTTGGTCCCAGGAGTGGAACCGAAAGCAATGGGAGCTCAACTCTCCCTCCCAGGCTGGGAAATAGGCGCTGAGGCCTGGTGTCCCCTCCTCACCTCTGAGCGGGGTCTGAATCTGCCCTTCAGTGACCCCTGTAGTTGGTTTGCTCAGTTCGAGGTCATGGCGGGGAGCCGTGCAAATTCCCTCAGGAGGAGCCGTGGATGTGGTCAAGGGCAGAGTTTACCTGTTCCTGCTCCAGAGTGCGCTGGGATTCTGCAGACAGCACTTGGTCCCCAGGATTTTTCTAAAAGAACTCTGAGTGAAAGACGAGAGGACTGCTCCCCAGACTGTGACTAACTGCTCAAAGAGTACTATAATTTTGTGCACAAGTTAATATGACTTTTACTATGATTTAAGAAATAACTAGTAATTATAGGCATAGAAATATCTCTGATCCACAATCACTTCCTTCTCAGGAGGGATTAATGCTACTGATATCCATAAGTTCTGGAGCCCAGGTTGTGCATGGTTATTTGATGGAGTATACTAAAATGGATAACAGCACATTTTTCTGATGTAAAGTAATGTGGCAGCATGAGTGAATAGATCAGCTTCCAAAAATGGATCAAATACCTGAACATCAATCCAGCTACACTGAACTTGATAGAAAAAGTGGGAAATACCCTTTAATGCACTGGCAAAGGTAGATACTTCCTAAATATAACATCAGTAGCACAGATACAAAGAATAACAATCAATAAATGAGACCTCCTGAAACTGAGAAGCTTCTCAATGGCAAAAGACACAGGCAATAAGAAAAAGTAACAGCATAAGGAATGGGAAAAGAACATCAGCAACCATACATCAGATAGAGAAATGATCTGTAAAACAGAGAGAGAGAGCACAAGAAACTGAAGCCCAAACAAACTAAAGGAACAAAACCAAATAATCATATCAGTACATGCTGAAACAAAATCCAATACTCCTTTATGATAAAAGCCCTAGAGAGATCAGAAATACAAGAAGAATAGCTAAATATAATAAAGGCAATTTACAAGAAGCCGACAGCCAGCATCAAATTTAATGGAGAAAAACTCAAAGCAATCCCACTAAAAACAGGAAGGAGAGAAGGATGTCCTCTCTCCCCTTATCTATTCAATATAGTTCGTGAAGATTTAGCTAAAGCAATAAGAAAATGAAAGGAGATTAAGGGGATACAAATTGGAAAAGAAGAAGTGAAACTATCTCTATTTGCAGGTGATATGATTGTATACATAAGTGACCCACAAAATTCTTCCAAGGAACTTCTACAGTTGAAAAACACCTTCAGCAATATAGCAGGATACAAGATTATTTCAAAGAATTCAGTAGCCTTTCTATGCACTAAAGATAGAAGGGCTGAAAAAGAAATAAGGGAAACATTACCCTTCATAATAGTGACAAATAGTATTAAATACCTTGGAGTAACTATAACCAAAGAAGTAGCAGATCTATTTGACAAAAATTTTAAATCACTGAAGAAAGAAATTGAAGAGGATATCAGAAAATGAAAAACTCTCCCATGTTCCTGGATAGGTAGGATCAACATAGTGAAAATGGCAATTGTACCAAAAGCAATCTACAGATTCATCGCACTGCCCATCAAAATTCCAACACAATATTTTTTGGACCTTGAAAGTACAATACTCAATTTCATTTGGAATAACAGAAAAACCGGGTTTGCCAAAACAATTTTGCTCAAAAGAAGAACCTAAGGAGGCAACAGCATCAATGACTTCAAGTTATACTGTAGAACTACAGTAATAGAAACAGCCTGGTACTGACATAAAAAAAAAAACAAAAACAGTGTTGTGGATCAATGGAATAGAATTGAGGATCCAGACATTAATCCAAAAACCTATGAACACTTGATCTTCGACAAAGTGTCCCAAAATACTTAATGGAAAAAAGATAGTACATTTAACAAAGGGTGTTGGCATAGCTGGATGGTAATGTGTAGAAAAATGCAAATAGATCCACCTGTCACCCTGCACAAAACTCAAATCCAAATGGATCAAAAATGTCAACATAAACCCAGCCACTTTAAACTTGGTAGAAAAGAAAGTGGGAAATACACTTCTATGAACTGACAGAGGCAACCACTTCTTAATATAACACCATAGGCACAGACACTAAGATCAACAATCAATAAGTGGCATCTCCTGGTGCTGAGAAGCTTTTTTTTAAGGTATGGACAGTGTTAATAGGACAAAACAACAGCCTACAGAATGGGAAAAGATTTTCACCAACCCTATAAGTGATAGAGGACTGAACTCTAAGATATATAAAGAACTCAATAATATAGATCTCTAAACCTTGAATAACCCAATCAAAAAATGAGGTTCAGATCTAAAAAGGGAATTCTCAGCAGAATAATTACAAATGGCTGAAAGGCACCTGTAAAAGTGCTCATCATCTTTAGCCATTAGAGAAATGCAAATCAGAACAACTTTGAGATACCACCTTATACCTGTCAGATTGGCTAAGATAAAAGACACAGATGACAGCCTGTGCTGGGGAGGGTGCTGAGCAAGGGGAACACTCCACCATTGTTGGTGGGAGTGTAAGCTTGTTCAGCCACTCTGGAATGCAGTATGGCAGTTTCTCAGAAAATTAAGGATCAATCTCCCAAATGACACAGCAATATCACTTCTGGGTGTATACCCCAAAGATGTACAGTCGCACTCCAATAGCATTAGCTCAACTATGTTCACAGCAATATTATTTGTAATAGCAAGAACCTGGAAACAACCTAGATGCCCCTCAACTGAAGAATGGATTAACAAACTGTGGTACATCTACACAATGGAGTACTACTCAGCAGTAAGAAAAAATGATATCCTAAAATTTACGGGCAAATGGATGGATTTAGAGAATATCCTCCTGAGAGAGGTATCTCAAACCCAGAAAGATAAGCAGGGAATGTACTCACTCATTAGTGGATTCTAAATTTTCAGGCAAATAGATGGATTTGGAGAATATCATCCTGAGTGAGAAAAAAAAAAAAAAGCAAAGCATACCCAAGCTGCATACCACAACCACTGTACAGCTTGGGATCAGAAACACCTTGGAATGACTCCTTGGATCCCACTCCTGCTAGAGGAACACCTGACTCAGTATTGATTTGGGGGGGCAGAAAATTGCATTTGTCAGGTTGTATGCTGAACTAAGCAATATTGGGACCTTGGAACCTTGGGAATTTGAGACCTCCAGCCCATGGCGGGTGGGGTCGGGAGATGTTGAGAAGAGAGAATAACGTGATTTGGTGGGGGTGAAGGGACCTTGAGTAAAGATATAGGATAAAAAATTTGACTTCTTTATTCATAATAATAAAAAATAAAAATAAAAAAATTAATAAAATAAATAAATGAAAATAAAAAAAATTCTAACTGTGGTTATTAATGTATTTTGTTAACTACCAACAAGACATTTGATCTAGTGGCAGTATACTGGTATATTTATCAATTCATCCATCCACTCACTCACTCACACACTTATTCACTCATTTATTCATCCACATGTGTCTGAGCCTTTCCAAACTCTGCACCTTCCTGCAATAGCAACCAGATTTCTGTCCTTCCAAAGCTCTAGCTACAATGAAGTAGCAGGTAGACAGGTACCTACAAGGTAAATTCAGAAGTTGTCTGGAACCCAAAAGGCAATAGTATAAAAGAATGAAAAAGGGGGGTAGGAAAAATGGCTCACTGGGTAAGATCACTTGTGGCTTCGAGTTAATTTCTCTCCACCCATTTTAGGAGCCTTCATTCTCATCTGTCTTTAGCTCTAGGGTATTCCACACAGTCTGCTGGCCTCAGAGGGCTTCTGTACACACATTCAAATGGAAGCATACTTAAACATAAAAATAAAGTAAATCTTATAAGGTAAATTAAAATAAGAAAATGAAGACCCAGGAACTCTAATGGAAGAATTTAGGGAAGGCATTCTCCATGCCCTCTTATACTTCTGAGTGTTAGCAAAGATCTGAAGGCAGGGGTGATCTATTTATAAACCTGAGAAGAGACTTCAATAAAGGACCAATCACATGTTCAGGGGCATGGATTGAAAGAAGACCATATTACATGGTATCTGTTCATCAATTTCTGTAAAGACATCCAGATGCACACATGGATGCAGAGGGATGAAAACAACTACTTAAGACTCATGTCTCAGCATATCACCAAATGCAAAAGTCCCAAGTGTTGTACCCATATCCAGGGACCCCGAAAGACCACCAGGGAGCTGAACTCAATGCAAATTCATGAGGGTTTTATTGTTATGAACAAGTTCCAAATGAACCCAGGTGGATACCCTTACCCTTTATTCCATCACAGTGGAGGGTTATTGGCCCCAATCCTTGAGGTGAGGGGATTTTTAAGAAAAGCCTACTTATGTGAGATGCTGCACATCTTGGCATTCCAGGATTGGGCAAAGGGGTACAGGGTACAATAGCTATTGATTGAACTTTCACTTGTAAACCCAAGCCCTAAATTTGCTAGCCAAACTTTTAGTGTGAACCTCACTTTTAAAACTATTGGCTGTCTGGTGTACTCCTAGACTTGGGCCCCATCTTCAGGTACCAAAGCCTTCTTTGAAACAATACTTTGTAAGAATAAATCCATGCCTTTAACCAAGATGTTTTCTTCTCTTTTCACTTTGAAGTTGTTTTAAATAAATGCTTAAGGGTATATTGATGTATATAGGTATTGGCCTGGATGTATTCTTTGTTTTCCTGCTTGTGGTACCTCATAGTTGAAAGTGGCCCTGTGGTATTTACTACTAGAGAGTATCTCTGCTAGAAATGGTTGGTTCTCAGGTGTGACTCTGATGATAGATGAGAAGATAGGAACATATTCCTAATTTAACGCAAAGAACAAAACAACTTCCGCCAAGAAAAACTAGTCTTATTCATCAGTCTTTCTTCTTGTTTGAGGGAAGGGCTCCCTAGGCAGGTTCCTGAGTGCTGGAATTTAGGCATTTGTGACAGCTCCCTGCTTAAGAAATTATTTTTGTGGTTTGTATGCTTACGCTCTTTGGTTTTGCTTTCTGATATTTGTGGGTTTTTTTGGGGGGGTGTTGGTTTTGTGTTTGTTTTCAGAGTCTGCTACATAGCCCTGGTTGGGCTGAAAACTTACATAAAGACCATATTGTTGATCACCAGTACACAGAGGTCTGTGTGCCACTGCCCCGCCCCACCCTACAGCAGTAAGTGAGTTACTATGTGCATTTTTTTCTTGAGACAATCAAGGATAATTAATCAAGGTTAATAAAGGTTACTAGCCATGGCTTGCCATGGATTCCCTATGTGTCTGAGGATGACCTTGAACTCTGGCTTTTCTATGTTCTCCAAATGCTGAGATTGCAAGTTTCTACATTGATACACTGACACAGCTAGCTTCACATTTATCTTTTTTTATTATGAATAAAATCTCATTTGTTATCCATGTATCCCTTGCTCAAACTTCATTTCCCCTCCTGACCCTCCCAGTTACTCTCTCTTCTCCCCATATCCTTATCTCCTCCACAGCACTTCCCTCTTTCCTATATATATAACCTCCATGAGGAAAATACATTTTTACAGCTCTATCAGAATACCATTCTGCTGCCATGTTCTTTGTGTCTCTTGCACCTTTCATTTCTCCCCTCTAGGTCACAGGTCCCCGTTTTCTCATCACACTGGTGAATACACAGAAAAGTTGCCTCTGAAAAATTCCTCCTAGTTTTTGGGACTTCTCAGCCTACCTACTAGACAGGAAATCATATGTTTACTGATGCATCACTGTTCCACCTCCAGGCACATAAGGAAATGGTCTTGCCTTTCCAATAAAACCTGGATCTTACACAGGGTACTTTCTATATGCTTAGGCTCAAAGAACAAGCTATTTGTCTCTAGTCACATATCTAGTCTCTCCACCCTGGAGGCCATCTCAAGTGTCTGTGAATAAAGTGGAGATTATTTTGATGATGGCAATCTTGGTCATCAGCAGCTTGAGGGGATATCTAGTTCAAGAAATGAAATGATATGGACACTTACATTTGACTCTAAAACTAAGCCACCTGCCTCTGAACAATTTCTGAGGAATTCCAGGACTCCTTTACAGTCACGTTCTAGACAGGAAATTATGTGTTTCCTGATGGCTACTGTAAATCCTACTGGAAGGTAAAGGATGGAATTCTGCTTTGTCCCTTCCAAAATGTCTCAAATCTCACACAGGGCTCACTCTGCTTAAAGTGTCACTGATTTCAAACAACTTTAGCATTTGTCAGTCATCATACCGCTGATTAGAGAAGCAATCATTTTGACAACAACAACAGAATCCATCCTTCTGTTGCCTACAAGAAACACACCTCAACTGCAAAGACAGACACAGGCTTAGAATAAAGGGTTGGGAAAACCCAACCACTTTGAACTTGATAGAAAAGAAAGTGGGAAATACACTTCTACGAATTGGCACAGGTGACCACTTCCTAAATATAATACCAGTGGCACAGACACTAAGACCAACAATCAAGAAGTGGGATCTCCTGAAGCTAAGAAGCTTCTGCAAAGCCAAGGACACTGTCAATAGGACAAAACTACAGCCTACAGAATGGGAAAAGATTTTCACCAACCCTAAAAGTGATAGAGGACTGATCTCTAAGATATTTAAAGAACTCAAGAATCTAGAGCCCAAAACCGTGAATAACCCAATCATAAAATGGGGTACAGATCTAAAAAGGGAATTCTCAGCAGAGGAACCACAAATGGCTGAAAGGCACCTAACAAAGTGCTCATTATCTTTAGCCATCAGAGAAATGCAAATCAAAACAACTTTGAGGTACCACCTAACACCTTTTAGATTGGCTAAGATAAAAGGCACAGATGACAGCCTCTGTTGGAGAGGAATCAGAGCAAGGGGAATACTCCTCCATTGTTGGTGGGAGTGTAATCTTGTTCAGCCACTTTGGAATTCAATATGGCAGTTTCTCAGAAAATTGAGAATCAATCTCCCCAAGGACCCAGCAATACCACTTCTGGGTGTATACCCTAAAGAGGCACATTTACACTCCGAAGGTATTAGCTCAACTGTGTTCATAGCAACATTATTTGTAATAGCAAGAACCTGGAAACAACCTAGATGTCCCTCAACTGAAGAATGGATTAACAAACTGTGGTACATCTACACAATGGAATACTACTCAGCAGTAATAAAAAATGATATTCTAAAATTCGCAGGCACATGGATGGATTTGGAGAATATCCTCCTGAGCGAGGTATCACAAACTCAGAAAGATAAGCAGGGGATGTACTACCTCATTAGTGGTCTCTAGACAAACAAACAAGAAAAAAAGCCAAGGATGCCAAAACTGCAATCCACAACCACTAAACAGCTTGGGATCAGAAACACCCTGGACTGACCCTTTGAATCCCACTCCAACTATAGGAACACCTGACTCACTCTTGAGAGAGGGGGGACAAAACTGGATCTGGCAGGAATGGAGACTGATCTAAGCATTATTGGGTCCGTGAGACCATAGGACTGTCTGCTCTCTGCCCAGGGAGGGGATGGGGAGTTGTGGAGAAGAAAAAAAATGACCTGATATGGTGGGAGGGGGAAGGGACCTTGAATGGGGATATGCAGGCATGGCAAAAAAATTCAGAAGGAAAGATAAACACAAAATTATTATATGTGTAGCAATCTTATTTGCATCATCACCCTTGATAAGTCATGCTTATGATTTTTATCTTCTTTACAGTTATTGTTAACTTATCAGCATTTTAAATTCATTTTACTGTTTTTCTTGATAAATACAAAATAAATAAAGAAAAAATGAATAAATAAAAAAGAAACAGTAACTGGGGAATCTTCAGAGAAAGGAACTTAACCCTACAAAGGTAGATGACTGTCAAATGGCATGGGCAGTATGTGGAGCCTCTTGGAGTTGGATCAAACTATGTTTGTGGGCATGAAAACTGACATCTTAGAGCCCATTCCCTACAGAGAAATACCTAACTCAGTCCTAATATTGGGATGAGAAAATCAGATCTACCTCAAATAGATACACAAGGCTAAACTGACCCACCAAGCGATTCCTTGCCCTCTTTGGGGAATGGTTGGGAGGATGTTATGGGGGGGGTGACAGAGCAAGAACTGAGAGGGACTGGGAAGAGGGAAGGGAGGGCAAGCAGGGGCATACATGGAAAAAAAAACCTTTGAAATTAAAATAATAAAAAAAAGTCTCACTTCAAGCAGAATACCTTGTGCTCACTTTGGCACCACCAAACCCTTGGGGATTTTATAAAGCTGTCAATATTGAATCGCATTCTCAGAAATGCTCATGATATGACTTCAGCCTCCATGTCATGATAAGCATGCAGGAAAAAGAATTTGTATTTGTAACACAACATAAAAAATTATCACAGATTTTGGTAAGTCCAGACCTGGGATCAACTCAGGAGAATTCCATACCAAGTTAGCTGAGCAGGATTCCTGACTGAACTCAGAAAGACTCATCTGCTTTCTTCTGAATATTCTGCCTATTCTAACCTGGGATCATGATAGCAAGTTTTATAAGCACCAGGATTTCCTAGTACATAGGAGCCAGAATGTGGCATTTCTTGGGCTCCAATAATCTAGAAAATACCCTGTATTCATGTAATTTTTAGAGACCTATGTTTATGAAAACTTTCACTTCTGGGACCCTTCCCTGCCACAAGTCAAGTCCATTCTAAAATAGCTCAAGTTTTAGCATAAGCAGGTCTTGTTAGACCTATAGAGTTTGAAATGAGAACATGGAGGCCTTACAGAATCACAGTGAAAAGACCAAGGAAATAGGCTTCTATTGTGATCTGCAGTGATGGCTACAGATGGAGCAAAGTCAGCTGATGAAGGTGGACATGCTGAGGCTGAAGAACAAGAAACTACTGAAGGATTGGGTCCTGGTCAAGCACAACTTGGTCAACTTGACAGTGTTGTATAAGGACCAAGAAGAGAACAGAAGCCTCCAGACCAGCCACAGCAGCATCATAAACTCCCTCCATCTCACTGCTAAACCTTCTGCTAGTCATGCACATGTGATGCTGAAGTCAATGGTCTGTAGAGATGAAATCAGCCCTTCGCTAGTCATCCTAGTCATTCCTTCCATCCATTAGGAAATGAACAGCAGATTCTCATGTTTCACAGCCTTCATTAAAGTGAATTATCCTAAGAATTGATTTTAAGGGAATGTCAAAAGAACTTTTATTTGTTTGAATAGCCATTACTACACATGTCCTCTTTTAATCTTCAATAGGCAAACAGACATCTGTGGCTGAAAAAATCATATACTGGTCAATATATCATAAGATTAATCTCATCAAGAGCATAAACTACAGAGCCCCAAACTGTCATGGCTACACCTCTTTTGAAAAGTAATTGTCAGGTCTTCTCTTCTACAACTGGTCAGAATTGATATGATGTCTTGTGAACAGTCCATTCACAGGGAAGCAGTCTCTTCTCGTTATAGGGGAACACTCATTCTTACAACCCAAAGTGCTGGATGAATTTATATGTGTAATTAGGAAATAGGAATTATCACCATGACCTAGAGGTGTGGAATTTGAGCATTGAAGACCCATGTATGGGGCTTGGCCAGATCAGTTCAAGACCAGGTGCACACAGTCTCTCTTTCTGTTTGTTCCCTCATACTCTTGAAAAGAAACTGGACCTCCTGCCTCTGCACAGACCAGTCTAACTTTCCATGAATTGTCCCAATTGTTCAATATCTTGTATCAGAGAGTGTTTCATATATTTCACTTAATAAATATTAATCTTTTTACATAAAAAAGAAGAGGAATTATAATCAATGGCTGCCTGTCAAATTTTATTTCCAAAGCCACTGGATGTAGAATAGTGACACTAAATCCACATAAAGAATGTTCTACTCATTGAAATTTTTTTGGTTGACTTGTGAATTTGTGTTGATTTGCATTGAAGTTTTTTTATGTTTTCATACTTTTTGGTAATTTCTTTTGTTTCCTTTGATCTGATATTTTTTTCAGTCTATATAAAATATATACTGAATGCTGTATTAAACATTCTATTGGATCAGATGACTAAATTTTTATACATAAAAAAATCAAGTTTCTTACTTTTCAAAATGAAAACATAGAACACCTCAATATTCCTGGAGAAAGTAACCTTATAGATAAATGATACTTATAATGCCTTTGATTTAATAAGTCCATTTGTTACATCAGAGAGTTAGTGACTAAACTTAAACCACACTCAAAAGTTATAGAAAATCTATCAATCACTTTTTGGTTAAACAGACAAAAATACTCTATTTTGTTTGGTGTGGTAATCTATATTTGTAATCTCAGTACTTGAAAGTATGACGCAGAAAAATCACTGTGAGTTCAGAGCTAGCACTTGGTGCAGTGAGCATGGGAATAGTATGCCTTTTACTTCAAGAGCTTTGTATAGAAAACAAAAAGAAAGAGCAAGTTAACCTGATTAACTATTAACCCTTTATATCTTCTTACTTTGCCCATTATAAATCATCAGAAGAAATGAAACTTTTAAAACTTCAGGATAGAAAAAAATAGCTCCTCAATTACAGAAAGCACAATATGAGAACTCTGTGGCTATTTTTTCTGGGAATATAAGAGCTGATTGCTTCATATTGTGCATTTGTTGCAGGAAAAACAAAGCTGGCAGTGTTCTGATGGCTAACAGAGAACTTAGCCAGTATCTTGTCCTTTGCAGGTTTGAGTTAGACAGAAGGAAGCATAACACCATTATTTTTTGTATTTAAAAATGCATGAATCTCACTTTATGCAGTATCACAATGAATGACTTAGAATTTTATGAGTACTGAACCTAGAACCTACTTGATGCCAACAGAAATGACACAACCAACCTCAGTGCTAGCTGAGAGTAAATTTGATTCCTGCATGTCTGTAACTATTTAAACACATGGAGAAGATCATGACCTCTTAATTTTTCTTGGCTTCATTGACCAAAGCACCTACAAAGACACCTGTGTTGGACATAACATCTTTGTGATCGCCAAGAAAAGAAGCCTTGGGTCAGGAATGGGGTTGAGATTCCTTTCTGCTTGGAATAGAACCAAGTTACCTCCAGTGATGGAATAATAGCAAACATTTTGGACTTAGTGAACATATGAGAGAATTGTTAAATATTTTAATTTGTATGCTGATGGTGCTTGTGTATGGTAGATAAGCACTGTCCCACTAAGCTACACCTTAATCTGTGATTGGAATTTATTTAATTGTGTTTGTTACATATTTCAGAGAAATGTTTTGACCTTCTACAGACTAAGGATTTTCCCTTGCCTCTGTTGAAATCAGAAGGGACTTTATTATATTTTGTCATATGATCTTGGTGCCCAACAAGTACACATTAGACACTTCTTTCCATCTAAAAACAGAGCTCTATTCTTCTGCCATGATGTTTCCACTGACATATATAATCCTGATGAGTTTGTAAATGGGACCCTCCAGGATACTTATTAAAAATCAAATTTTTAATTATCACAATTAATGTCAACCACAAACCCACCTCCTTCATAACTCTGCCACTGGCCTCAATAGGACCACAGATGAGGAAACTATATTTTTTGTTGGGTGGATCTACACTAAACTTTGATACTTTTTTTAAAGACACAGAAGATAAATCCTAGCATGTATGAATCCAATCAAATCACAGCTTTTTTCCTGAACCTCCAGACCTGGCTCTGAGTCACCTTCTCTTACTATCTCTTTGATTTCTTAAGCCTGGTCTATGATGTGTAGAGATCTAAAAAATTTCAGGGAGTAAGTTGGTCATCTCAAGGGGAGGTAGAAACCTTGAGGTCAAGTAGATTTTTTTCTGTTACTAAGCCATGTCTTCTTGTCCCATCCATTTCCTTTTATGATTTTCATGGCCTACAAAGAACACCCAGGGCTTTGAGACGTGCTCATAGTCAGCCTATATAATGGGTGTAAACATACCATAATGGGAAACAAAAAGTGACTCAGAGTTCTGCGACCAGGTCTGCTCCTTTCTTATGTGGAGACTGAATCACTTCTGGTGTCACTGTAGTTGTAAAAACAAATAAAGGTGCCTGTAAGATCTGGCCTCCGTCAGAATAGAACATTCTACTAATTTCAATATATTTCAGGGATGAAAAATTGTCACTGATCGACAGCAAGGGTCCCTTGGCTGAATAGCAGGGAAGTGGAAAAGTGAACATTACAATAGACTGCCTCTGAGCTGAGTCTTGACTTTGAAGGTCCAGCTGTGTAAGGCTGTGAACATGAGAACATGTGATGATCACCAACAAAAATGTTAGACATGCCCTTAAAGAATAGGGAGTGTCCTTTTCTAGTTAGCATTTGTCGTCAAAGTGACACATCCTGAAGTCACAGATGTAAAAAGACACTCAGCTGAGTCAATGTCTTTTCCAGGTCATATTGCAGAAATATATTAAATTAAAAAAATCAGCAACAAATAACCATGCAAGCAGTTTTCTTCGGTTCCTTCAGATTTTGACCTTGACTTCCCTAAATGATGAATTTGACCTCAGTCAGGCCTGTAAATTCTTTGGTCCACCAACAGGCTTTTGGTCAGGAAATTTATCATAACAGTAGAAATAAAGTTAGAACAGACAGTTTTCTTGGAAAAGGTTTTGATCCCACATGCCTTTCTATCTTTATATGCAAATTCCACAGCACCCTAGGGACAAAGTGATCCAAGGAAGTAGACACAAAAGATGGGGTCACCAAGTGGTCTCCATGATAGTATGCTCTTCCATCAATATCAAGAAAAAGTTTCTGAATTTCATTTAAAATTTTGTAAATACATGGCTCTGTCTATGAATGTCTATACTCTAGAAGTATTCCGCTTCAGCCTATAGACTAGGAGTTCCAAGAAAATCCTTTAATTCTTCATAACTGGATAAAATCTGGAGGTCTGGAAAGCCACAGTGAACAATATAATTGTCCCTACAATGCATCTGTGTCCAGATATTACATCATCTGAATCTGGTCACCATGTCTGCTATAGCTTTAGACAAGTGCTGCAGGTCTCCTAATGCTCTTTAAAGTATGACATTTAGATACATAATTGACATGCAGAAAATTGCTTGCATAAGATGCAGATGTAACTTGGTACTAGGTTTTTATTCACATCCCTAAATACCCAGTGGTTGTTACCATAATACTCTTTGGCCTAGTGGTTACTTCTTGTGTCTCTGAGCATACTGCTCCCCAGGACAACTGTGTAATCTTTATGTCATGTCATTTTCCATGGGAAAAAGACAAATTTCCCAGAGTGTAATTATTCAGGAATAAGACAAGCATTGCACAGGAATAATGGAGGATGCTGGTAGATGTGAGGCACAGGTTAACCAAATCAGGAAGCAAAGTGGGAGTTGCTACTCAAGATTCCCCACGTGATGATGATATCCAGAGTCTACTCAGTCTTCTTTCTCAACACATACATATGAACTCCTCTGACACATAAAGAGCATAACACTCTTGATAAAATTGCTCCTGGTTCTCTTCCCCTAACTGGTGAAATTAGTAGTTATGATTGAGTATTCTTTCACAGGCATCAGTAAGCAGATCCCTTTCCACCAATCATGGAAATCTCTGTTGCATCCCTGCTGGAAGTAAATCCTACTTTTCCAGAGCACATAGAGATAACTAAACACTTAACTGGTTTCTCTGTCAAAAGAACATAGAAAGAGCTGGAGAAGGGTCCTCCATCTTTGGTGCTTACAGACCACCAAGGCTGAGGATTCAATAGATGTCATCTCTGAAGCATTTTTCTGTTAGGGCATGAGAAGAGCTATCAGATGTATTGCTCACTGCACAATCTTAACGACTGAGACATATAGAGAGCAAAGGGGAGAAGGATATAGGATGGAAGAAAGATGGAAATGAACTACTGTTGCACAAGGACAATGTTCACAACCCACGTGATCCTAGGAGGTGCTTCCCCTGGAAGAAATCTCAGATAAAAGGGAGAAAGAACAGCAGATCTGTCAACAAGACAGCAGAGTGTGAGAGCACTGCTGGAGCTGAAGTCCTTCTCCACAGGAGAGTAGAATCCAGGTGGCAGGGCCCTAATGGATTGTGCTGTACGACCTTGCATTGGTTGCTCCTCCTGGCAGTGTCTCCTGTTCACAGGTAAGAAAAAAATCCCTCTCCATTCAACAGGATTTATTATGGTTCACCTCATCTCAGATCTGCTTATATGTAAAGGGATCATTTTACACATCATATGTCCTGTAATAATTTTTGACTTTCTATCACATGTCTGTAGCAAATATACTCAGCAGGCCTCCTGAGGTCAAATCAATCTTTATTAATATTCAAGGAATCCACAGGTATTTTTGATTCCCTTGTAAAGCAAAGCATAACCTCACCCCTAACAAAAAACATTTTTCAACTTCCATTTTGATGTTAAGACATTTTTAAAAATATATAGTGTGGTTTAATTTAGTAGTTTCCATAATTCAATGTCTCTAAATAGCTATTGTCTTTCGTGCATTAGAATAGAGAGTGACAGGGCGGGTGGGAGGGGGAATGGAGTTTGAACAAGGGGATAAATGGATAAAAAACATGACTTTACTCAAAATTAAAAGAGAACTTTAAAAATTCAAAGTTAAAAAGACACCTATAGGATCCAAACTACCTGTGTATTTTTTATCCTTATATGGCTTATTTTTATTACATTCTTTCTCTTTAAATACTTCATTATTGTTAAACTACTTTTATGAATATCTATACCCATTCTTTCCTCATGCTTGTGAACATTGTTAAACACACTGTAACATGTTTAGAAGATTTTACCAACTGAACCTGCTTTATTACATATCTGTAACCATTTCTATCTACATTAAAAAAACCACAAACCTGCCAATTGCTTAGCTCATGGCTCACTGGTGGATGAAGCCTGTAGGCTGGTGCTGGGAGATATGTCCCTCTCTACTACAGCTGGCAAGGGAGACACAAGACTAGAAAGTCAGTTCTACTTTGTGTGTTTAGAAACTTTGTTTTAGCTTTCCTAGGTCTTATGTAGATATACTTGCCAGATACCAGGTATCATTTGTATTCAGATATTTCTGTTTAGGTAGACAGCTGCAAAATAAACAATGTGAAGATTTATTGGTAATTATAAAATCTCAGATGATAGCTTAGCCTTGTTTATAACTTTTATAACTTAATGCATTTTATTAATTTACTTTATATCATGTGACTTTATTACTGTTTCTCTACACTGCCATGCTGATTTCTTATTTTCTCCCTTTATGGCTGTCCACCCTCCTCATTTACATTCTTCTTCTTCCCAGAATCTTCTCTGCCTTGAAAATCCTGACTAGCTATTGGCCATTCAGCTTTTTTATTAAACCAATCTGACTAAAATTTTTGACAGTGTACAAAAATATTATTCCTCCAACATAGAGAATTGGTGCCAAAGAAGGAATGGAGAAAAAGAAAAAGGAAAAGAATGTGAGGACCCAGGATGTCTAGACAAAGCAGTCAGGGAGAGGAATCTTCACTTTAGCTTATATACTCTAAAAATAAATGGCAACATGAGGTGAGCCCTGTAGATAGGGAATAGTTACATATAGAAAAACAAAATTTTCAAGGCCACTGAAGGAGTAGAGGTCATGTTGTTTACCCCCTCCAAATATGATGGTCCCATTCTCACCCACATAGCAAGGTTGAGTAATAAGCGTATCTGCTTAGAACACAGAATTCATCTTTTCATCAAATACAGAGGTCCCAATGTTTATGGATTTCTCTCTTCCCTTCTAGCTTCCATTTTAACCTGCTGGCTGACTCCTATTGTTTCCAAGATCACCATTGATTCAGTTCCCCCAATTTCTGCTGAAGGGGATAATGTTCTACTATTTGTACATAACATGTCTGAGAATATTCAAGCCTTTTCCTGGTACAAAGGAGTTATGGTGCTTAAGAGCCGAGAAGTTGCAAAATGTGTGAGAGCTAACTATTCATGTGTGCTGGGTCCTGCATACAGTGGTAGAGAGAAAATATTCAACCAAGGATCTCTGCTGATCAAAAATGTCACCAGGAAGGACTCTGGATACTATATCCTACAAACACTAGATACAAATTTGAAATCTAAAATAATACGTGCTGAATTTTTTGTACACAGTAAGTCATCTTTTATATATACTCTTGTGCTAGATAGAGTTCATTCCATTGTACTTACATAAAACCTCCAAACCTAAATCTCCTCCCCTCTATAGTGTGTCCTAATGTTATGGTTTCAAGATTTAATTCAGGTTATGAATTATGGAGACAAACTGCCATAGATCAGAATCCTTCATCTGACTACAGAGGGAACCTGTGCTGGGTAACTCTGTCAAGTATGTCATTCTCAGCACAATCTCTTGGGGCTTTTAACATGAACATAGCGTGTGTTTGAGAAAAGATGAAAAAATATGGGATCTTCAGTGGTTCTGATATCAGACTCCTGTCCTGGAGTAAGAGGGAAGAAGGACAGTGGAGCTGACACCATAATAACAGGGCTTGGGGGAGGTGCTAGAATTAATGCCTTCTCCATGAAGGGAGAACAGAACAGACAGCAGTGATCATGGAAACACCCCACTTCCCCCAGTGAATGGCACACAACATAGCAGGAATTCCTGTTACAGATACCTATGCCATTTTCTACTCATTGTGGAAGGAAGTTCACTTAAAGATAGCCTAGAGTCTCCTGAAGAGGATAGGGCATGAGAAGACTTAGGTTTCTCTTTTCTGCTGGAGATGAGAAGATATAACAAGGGAGACACACACTCAGCAGCAGGAAGCTCTTGATGAACAGAAAATAGTAAGCGGAGGGAGAAAAGTTGGATTGTTTTCTAATAAAATTAATCACCTTGGCAACTATATTCTGAAGAATAATGTCCCCTTCTATGACATGAGTCTTCAAATGAGAAGCAAACTTCAGGGGGCCAGTGAGACAACTCAGTGGACATGGGTACATGCTGTGAGCGCTAATGTCCTGAGTTTAATCCTCATATCCCACATAGTGGAAGGGAAGAATTGCATAACACAAGCTATCCTGTGCCCTACACATAGGTCCTAGGGCATGTACCCGCTCAGGCACAAATTCATACATCATTAGTGTGCATATATGCCCTGTGCAAAGAGTAAATAAACATAAATAATCAAATTGGGGTATAAAATGTAATTAACTTGGAATCTGACAATTTGGTAAATTAGTGCATGGAGATATAGTGACATAAAGTGTGCATTCATTCATCCATTTATCATATAGTCCTTTATAGGCATTTGTGTATATGGATAAATTAACATAAGATCAAATGGTCCCTGGCAAGAGTCCTATTAGTGAATTAGAAAGCACATGAACAAGGGCATGAAGAAGGAACCACACAGGAACTAATGCAAAGTAAGTCAGAGGATGAAAATCCAGGTTCTTTCAAGGAAGGGACCAGTAGAGGCACATTCCTCAAAATGCTCAGGTTGTGAACAGGGGTCTGAGGCCAGTGAGGGATGAGTCATGCAGACAGATGAGGTGACAGTTTTATACAGAGGAAATGGCAAGTGAAGTGGCCCTGAGGGCGTGGAGGTCATGTTGCTGACCTCTACCATGTAGAATGGGCGCACCCAAACCACACACCAAGGCTGAGTGATGAACACGTTTACTACTTAGGATTCAGAAGCTCATCTTTTCACCAAATGCAGAGGACTTATTGTTGACAATTTTTTTTCTATTTTCTTTTAGCCCCAATTATAGGCAAAAAGAAGAATACTAAGAAGCCTGCTACCCCTTCCCAACTCAAAATTGAGTTGGTGCCACCCATCATTGCTGAAGAAGACAATGTTCTTTTATTGGCACATAATCTGCCAGAGAAACTTCAGGGTTTTGCTTGGCACAAAGGAGTGCTTCCTCTTGACCACTTAAAGATAGCAAGCCATTCAGTCCTCATTAATTCAAGTTTTCTGGGACATTCATATTATGACAGAGCAACAATATATACCAATGGATCCCTGCTACTACAGAATGTTACCAAGAAAGATATAGGAATTTATACCCTACGAACCATATCTGCAGATTTGAGATCAGAATGGGCCATTATACACCTCCAAATAAACAACAAAAATTTTTCTATGACTCCTGAGTAATAGCAGGTTTTGTTCTACTTCATATACATACGACAATAAAACCTGGACTGTGCCTATCTCTTCTCTGAACTGTGTCTTGTCATTTGGGCTTGGGCATTTAGAACAGAGAATATATGAGAGAGACAAACTGACTAGGTTAGAAGCCTTTGTCTGACTCTAGCCTATAGGGATGATGACAACTCAGTCCAAGGATGTTACCCTCAGCTCATACTTTCTGGGCTCTCACTATGTGCATGGCCCCAAGAGGAATGGCATAGAACTTGAGCAGGAAATGGATGAGGAGAGTGTGGAACCCTAGCAGAGTAGTGAGCACCAGGGAACCTTGGCTTCAGAATGGACTCTAGGTAACCCCAGGAAGCTTTGTGATACTACATGAATATGTCTATTTATTAGTTTCTGACTGGACGCAATGCTTCAATATGTGTCCAAGTGTTGGAGCATGTGAAACCAGCCAGTAGCTCTCTTGATAACCATGATTAGGGTAGGTAACCTGGTATCTTATTGTTCCATGTTTCAGCATGGACGGCATAGTTGTACAGGTACCCAGGCCATCAGCCAACAGTTATATTGGGCTTAAGACTTCACAGGAAGGCGTGGGTCCCTCATGGGAGAAATAGAGAACACAGATATTCTTGGAAACTGCTTATCCTTATGGGCAAAGTTCAGGAAATTTACTCTTGTGGATAAATTGTAGTAGACACTACTGATTTTACTAGTGCTTCAGTCTCAAGCTGAGGTCATTGTGAATATTTCAGTTTTACTTATATTCATGAAAATGATAATTTACCAGGTGTCCTATTGTAGAGAAACGGAGACATATTAAAGAAACTGCTTGATTGAAGGTAACACAACCCACTGATATCAGATCAGAAGCACAAAATGTTCATATAAAGTCAAAGCCCAAAATTCTCCAACCATGGAGGTCTCATCAGGTGTCTGTGGAGCAAATAAAAAGAGCTGTGGGTTGAGAAACATTCATCTTAGGAATCAGCAGCTCACAGGGAAAGTCTTTTCCAGGTAGTAGAAGCAAGTGAACAGTAACTTTTGACTCTGTAATGAAGCCTCAACTGAATTCTAGATCATCCCAGACTATTTCCATTACCCCAGTATCTGTACTTCAAATTATAGAATTTTTGGCGTGGTGAGTTTACTCTTTCTGAATGCCTTGTCCCTCCATCAAGCCATAGGTGTCTAATGTGTAGCTCTCCATTAATAGGTTTTTGTGATGAAAAAAAGAAAGAAATGAGTAATGAATGAAAAAATAGATTGGTAGATAGATTTATGAATGAATCAGTTTATGAAATAATCAGGGGTAATAGATGTATGTATGAATAGATACCACTTGCAGAGTTCAGATTCCACATGTATAGTCTTACTATATCTGGATGTGCCCATGTTTTATCTATTCTGGAGGTAGGTGAGACTCTTATTCCATTTCCCTTAAGCCACTTGAGAAAAAGAGGTACTTGAAGATCCTAGAGATGTTGGTATGTGCAGATATTCTAACAGTGATGTTTCTCAAGAAGTCATTTAGAATTCCTTGGAGTATTAAAAGTCATTTAACCCTTTCTGTCACTGTCATGTAAATTCCTGATATTGTTTTTCCTTCTATGTCACTTATGTTATGTACTTGCATTCAGACAGGTCTGCCTTCATCTCGCCAAGATTGCTTATCCCTTAACTTTCCCACATGAATGGTTATATCTCGTGCTTTCTACTCACCAATACCCAGATTAGGCCCTCCCTTGTAAGCTATAGTGAAGGGCACAGAAATAATTAAATCAGCTGATCCTCTGAAGCTCCATAATATGCCAACACACTCTCACACACACACTAGGAATGAGTCCTTCTTGTATGTCTGCTCAGAACTTTTGAGTACTCTGTGTTGGCATGTAGAATAAGCCAAAATGCTTATTTCATTTTTGATGGCATGGTCCTTCCTGTGTGGTCCTTGGTCCTACTGTGTTTTATGGGCCCTCCCAAAAGAAGACATAACAAAGTCAGTGCTGTCTAATAGGCTCATGCTTTTACTATATTTACCTATATTTCATACTGTCACACAACCACAAGATGGCTCTTGTGACCTAGTGACAATCCATAGCTCCAGCAATTAGACTATTAGATCTGAAAGTATTTTGTGCAACTTGATTTGTGATTCCTGATAACAAAAAAAAAAAGGAACAAAGTACCTCTCACACTGTGCTGGCCTTGTTTCTATGTGTGTCACTATTCACAGAAAGTGGGACACAGATGTCTTGTAAATAAACTCTAACTGTAACATTTGACACTACTGCAAATTGAGGGCTGCTTCTCATTTTGCACAGTAGAGAAACCACACACTCACTCTCTGATAAGTGAGTCCCCCGAAGGACTCCCAGGTCTCTGTATGCAGAGTCACCAGTTTCAAACCAAGTTTTACCTTCTATATTTAATAAAAATGGGACCATGTAGCTCTCAGAGGCTGGCCTAAGGCCTTTCTGTGCTCTAGAAAAGTATTTCTAGCAGATTGGGACTTTTAGATATACATATCCTTGGTTTTCTATTTAAAGGTTCATGTCACTTCAGAATTTGAAAGTCAGGCTTCTGAGAGTCAAAAATCAGGTGACACTACTAAAAAAATGGGCTTTAAAGAATTAAAGATGGAATTGGGGGATTTCCTTGCCTTCTTTGCCCTCCTTCTCAAGTTAGCCATTAGAAATAAATATCTTTCTGCTCTCCAGTACTTCTTTTGTCTTTTAATTGATTTAAAGGGTATGGGTGACTGAACCCAGTTTGGTACACATAGTGAGACCACCACCAGATCAGTAACAACATGTAGAAAGTTGCTCTTACAAATTGCTATCAGTAAAAAAAAAATAGCCATTTTTCACAGGTTCCATTACGTGCCAGTGTTCCATACTGTGAAGGGACCCCTGCTTTGTCCCTCTTGAGGCCATTTGCGTCTGCAGTGCTAATGTGTGGTTAAGTCAAGAATGTTCTCTTTTGTGGCTTCCTTTCAATAAATGTTTGTTCTTGATGGAATACTTCAATGTTTTTATCTAGTCTTCAAACCCTGATAATGTTCTTCTGTGCATGACCCACTTTATCCATGAGACATGCACACAAATTTAGACTTATTCAAATGATAATTTTCCAAAGCAGATAACTTTTCATCATCATTTCTAACTCTGTTGAATTTCACCTTTTTATTTTGTGTTGAATTCCTTAATGAATTTACCTTTTTGTGTTTTGATGCAAGTAATTTGTAAGTTAATTTGTCATCCTTTGGGTTTTTTGGACTCCCCCCCCCCCGCCTCATTTCTTTAGGCTTTTTTTTTGAGACCAGGTCTCTTTACACACCTCTGGCTGTCCTAAAACTTACAGACTGAATTTGAAATTACATAGACCTCCCTGAATCTGTATCACTTCTGCTGTGATTGAAGCCATTAGCAACCATGTCTAATTCCTTTGGATATCTTTGTGTGGGATTTTGACTATTTCCCTGTCATTAAAAGCCATTTCTGTGGGATACATAATTTGAAGAGGATCCATTGCCTTGGTATTTACGTTTCTTATGATTGTGAGTTAGATTGTTAGTTAAATTATTTTCCATTTACTTTATTATTGAGAATTTTATGCCTTTGTACAATAAAATAAGATTCTATATATCTCTATTTCCCTGATGAAAATCCTCCTACATCAAATTATGTCACATCCAAGTAGAATCTTGAGGCTTTTGCTATGACTCAGTTATCCAAAGGCTGTTGTCCTGAGACCTGAGTTTCTTACCAGCTGTGCTGAGGGCCTGAGGGCCAGTGTCAAATCCTCAGTAGGATCCTGACCATCTAAGCATGTGAAAATGGAATCAAAGAGACCCAACGACAAGAGAGCAGTCAGAAGTTTTACAGCCTCATCTCAGAGGTGAAATCTCCTCAATGTTGGCATATCCCATGAGTTAAGATAGTGTCTCTCAGTGTATATTATATCAAGGGTATTTGGTCTCAGGTAACATGGGCATCAGTATTTGACCATCAGGAATTATTGTGCTTATCTGAGTACTAAGAAGAGCAGAAGAAATAAAAATAGGAAAACTCAGTGAAATGTAAAAAGGAAACAAATGTACAACAGATCAATGATAACCTTCCATCAAAATGTTAAAATTAGTCAGCATGCAGGATAAATGAGTGAACTGGGAAAACAAAAAGTATAATAGTAAGATCTAAATTTAGAGAATGTAGAGAAGATTGAGATTGTAATATTGTGAAATTGTCCTAATATCAAATAAGATGATACAGTCTAAAGTTTAATTTATTCTAAGAAATACAAATGACGGTGGCTGATGAAAAATAAATAAAACTCTAAAAATCTAATCTTTACTTATGAATGTCAGTGATTATCCATTCAGAGGACATTGGTGGGCTGAGTATCAGAGTACCTGCTTAGAATACCTTAGTGAGTGGTTGGAGGTGTGGCTCAGTGGTAGAGCCCCTACCTGGAATCCCACGAGGGTCTGGGATCATGTATCAGTGGTAGAGTGCATGCCTAGTGGTATGTCTTAGTTATGTGGGGTGGGGAGATAGGTGTGTGTGTGTGTGTGTGTGTGTGTGTGTGTGTGTGTGTGTGTGTAGGTCTCTATTTTAGAAATATATTTCTTCAGTAAGGGTGAGTTGCTTTGCAGAGTTTTTGACAAGTAATTTCTAGCAAGTGAAGGAAGTAGGCCCTGACTGGCTAGTACACTTTGTGTGTTAGTTAACAAACATGGCCATTCATAAAGTTTCTACTTATGCAATCTCTTCCATGCAAATAATGTTCAGAACAGTTTTGGTAAATAAAATAAAACAAAATAAAATAAAAATTAAACCTACACCTCCAAGCTTTCTTTGCACCCAGGCCAAGAAAGCCTGGAAAAGAGAAAACATAATATACATAATTACAATCATTTCCTGCCATCTTTTAGAATTATGCTCCTTTCCATGTGCACCAATAAACACAGTCCTGGCTTTCTAAAGTTAGGCACTTATATTTCTGGTTTTTTTAAGGCCTAGAGAAATCTAACATATTGTCTTCATTGGTCAATGCTCATTCCTGGGCAAAGACTCCAATGATAGGGCTCAGAGCTGCAGCTCTAGTACAGTAACAGCAGTCCACAGATAGAGGTTTCACATTAGGGGAGTTTTCTCTGGTTTGAAAAATTTAAAGCAAGTTTGGGGGAAATTTCCATTGAGAAATGTTGTGTCCTTGCTTTGTTATAGTTTCTGTGATACTCCTTCTAGTTGTAAGTGTGTAGCAAATACTTCCATTAAGAAATGCTTCTTCCTCTTTCTCAGTGAAGAAGGTGGTATAAATGCTTCTGTATTTCCCTCTTCTGTCATAATTCTTGCCTGGATAGTATAGGAATAGATTGATTCAGCCAGCAAAAGTGTGTCTACTCCACTCTGGCCCTTTAAAGAAAGAATAGAAATAAAGAGCAATGTCTAGTAATTATCAGAGGAAGAGAATATCTGTATCATCTGTCATCATTTCCTTCCCCAAGGACCTCTCACTTGTTATTTATGCCTCTTATGTGTTTTAACAGAACAGTAACACTGACATAACAGGGAAAGCAGAGACAGTCTGAAAAATGACATCATTGTGTGCACCATTAATCTTCCTGGCTTCTTGATCTAGAGACCATCATGCAATGAGGCTTGACTGTGTCTCATACACCCTGCAAAACTTGCTTCCATTTCTCCCATTTTCAAAATTTCCACATTTTCTCACTGAGGTCTTTAGGGACTACAGAGTTCTGAATGCAGTGCTGTATAGGACTGGTGAATCTCAACTTCTCTTTAGCCTGAATCACTGTTGACACCCAGGTCTCATAGGTTTCATTTCCACTAGGAAGGGAGTGCTGGGACCTAAAGGTGAGCTGATTGATGAGAAAATTCTCCATATCAAAGTAATGTCAGATGGCTAAACATGAAGAGCACTTTTTCAGGTGCCTTTCAGCCATTTGTAGTTCCTCTGCTGAGAATTCCCTTATTAGATCTGAACCCCATTTTTTGATTGGGTTATTCAAGATTTTGGGCTCTAAATTCTTGAGCTCTTTATATACCTTAGAGATCAGTCCTCTATCACTTGTAGGGTTGGTGAAAATCTTTTCCCATTCTATAGGCTGGCGTTTTGTCCTATTGACAGTGTCCTTGGCTTTGCAGAAGCTTCCCAGCTTCAGGAGATCCCACTTATTGATTGTTGGTCTTACTGCCTGTGCCACTGGTGTTATATTTAGGAAGTGATAGTCTGTGCCAATTTGTAGAAGTGTATTTCCCACTTTCTTTTCTATCAAGTTCAAAGTGGTTGGGGTTAAGTTGAGGTCTTTGATCCACTTGGATTTGAGTTTTGTGCAGGGTGACAGGCTCGGATCTATTTGCATTTTTCTACACACTTCCTTCCAGTTATGCCAACACCATTTGTCAAATATACTATCTTTTTTCCATTGAATGGATTGGCTAAGATAAAAGGCACAGATGATAGCCTATGCTGGAGAAGATGCGGAGCAAGGGGAACACTCCTCCATTGTTGGTGGGAGTGTAAGCTTGTTCAGCCACTTTGGAATGCAATATGGAGGTTTCTCAGAAAATTGAGAATCAATCTACCCAAGGACCCAGCAATACCACTTCTGGGTGTATACCCTAAAGAGGCACATTCACACTCCAAAGATATTAGCTCAACTATGTTCATAGCAGCATTATTTGTAATAGCAAGAACCTGGAAACAACCTAGATGTCCCTCAACTGAAGAATGGATTAACAAACTGTGGTACATCTACACAATGGAGTACTACTCCGCAGTTAGAAAACACGATATCCTAAAATTTGCAGGCAAATGAATGGATTTGGAGAATATCCTCCTGAGTGAAGTATCACAAACTCAGAGAGATAAACAGGGGATGTACTCACTCACTAGTGGTCTCTAAACAAACAAACAAGAAAAAAAGCCAAACATGCCCAAGTGGCAAACCACAACCAGTGAACAGCTTGGGATCAGAAACACCCTAGACTGACCCTTCAAACCCCACTCCAACTATATGAACACCAGACTCACTCTTGAGGGAGGGGGGACAAAACTGGATTTGGCCAGGAGTGGAGACTGATCCAAGCATTATTGGGTCAGTGGGATCATAGGACTGTCTGCTCCCTGCCCAGGGAGGGGATGGGGAGTTACAGAGAAGAAAAATGACCAGATGTGGTGGGAGGGGGAAGGGACCTTGAATATGGATATACAGGGATGGAAAAAAATTCAGAGGGAAAGCTGAACACAAAGTAAACATTTGTGTAGCAATCTTATTTGCATTTCCACCCTTGATAAGCCATGCTTATGATTCTTATCCTCTGTATAGTTATTGTTAACTCTTCTGCATTTTAAATTCTTTTTACTGTTTTTTTGATAAATACAAAATAAAGAAGGAAAAAAGGAAAAAAAGAAAAAAAACAAAGTAATGTCAGGATTGCATTGCAAAAATATGGAATTAAGGAGAGCAAGTCAGAGTGTGATAATCCACTGCAGAACTATGCTTAGTCACAGTCACCTCTTGGAGGCCTGGGGAAACGCAAAACAGAACACACTGACAGTAAGGACTCTAAAGTCCCTTTCTGGTAAGAATCCAAAGCAGAAACAATCCAGGTATTAAGTGTCATTCTGTGGACATTTGCCTCCAGTTTCTACTCCTTGGATATCAGGACACTTATAATCAGATGGGTATGTAAGATTTGCACACCATTCCATCAGCACCTAAAAGTTTTTGGACGTCAGCCCCACTGACCTAGATAACTTGAGAGGACATGCAGATTATCACTGTCAGAGATAATCCTGTGGTATAGAAGAATTTGTAGACATTGATAGGACAAAGAACTATCCTGGTTTACAGGGGCTATTTAACTGACATCATTGGAATAAAGTTTCTAATTCCTTACAAGAAATAAAAGCCAGATCTGCATGATCTAAGGCACAGTAGTGAGGAAGCACCCAACTTAGAAAAGAGAAATGACCAGGGTCCTGATTGTTTGCCTAATATTCTTAGTTTTTCCTCTTGAATCCCCCTAGCTGATAACTGGTTTTTTTATCCTGACTCCTCACTTGCCACATTGATCTTCATAGAGACAAAAGCCTCTAGTGTTGTTTCCTTGGTTTTCACAACCGGAAGTTGCCTGAAAGTTGTGTATGCTTGGCCGTACCAGGCAAAGACTTGTCACCTCACTTTTCAAGAAACTTTATTCCCAATATATCTTAATGTGAGTCAGGTACATCTTATGAACTTTTAAGAGTTGGGTCCCCTATCCTTCACAGAAGCATCACTGTTTTACTCAACAAGTATAGTGGCACTCAGACCCCAATCCTGACTTCAAGGACAAGAGTTGAATTGTGTGCTTCTGTCTACACCTACTTACCTCCATTCTGGCCCTTCTGAGTTATAACCTCAGTCAGCATCCTTGGAGTTGCTTCTCCTGTCATTCTTTTGTCTCTCTTGTCCATATCTCAACCCCCTCCTGCCCCTTGAGCCTTGGCCCCCAGGACTCTGATTATATGTTGTCCCCATTATAACACAAAATAGATGATTATCAAGGAATCCCAGGGTCTGGAATCTTCTGGATGTAGACACATCCAGGGAGAAGGTCATGAAGTCATAGCACAAAGTAATGGTTCCTGAGGCAAGAGAAAACAGGTTGTATTTCTGAGAAGTTGATGGTTTCCATGGTAAGCACTTTCTTAAGTGATTGAGCTAAAACTAATTTGTACTGATGTGTGAGTGGAAGAAGTCAAGTCAAGTATTTTGTTATTGTATTAAAGAGAAAACAAAATAAGAGGAGAGATAGTATCGGACAATAGGGAAATTACAAGGCATGCAGAAAAGAGTAACTGTGTGCATATTAGGAAATATTGTATCTTACATAAGTTAAGAAAGTATTAGAAAAATATAAAAGACAAAGGATTTTTCCAGAATATTTAAACAAAGAAATGAGAAGTCAGACGCTAGGGCTGGAGTTAAGTTAAGTGGGAGAACCCTTTCCTTGCATGTATGGGATTGTGGATCCAGTCTCCACAACTACATGAGGAAAAGCTAAGTAGTATATAGGATGTGAATTCTACTGAAGAAATGTATAGCTTCTGAAAATTGGGACTCATGATGGGATGTGGATCAGATTCAACAGAGAGAAATATTTCTTTATTGTGATCAAATATACTTGCAGAATGTTTACTCTGGATTCTGAGTGACAATAATAAATCCACACAGTTCACCTGGTATTATCAATGCACCACTATGATGGAGAATGTCTTCAACATTTTCAGATAAAAATGATCTTATGGAAACTGACATAGAAATAAAGATAACATGTCATCAGGTCTTTCAGGTGGAGAATCTTCTTAAGGAGATTCTACCTCAAGAATATCAAATTCTAGTTAAACCTGAAAAGGATAAAAGATGGAGAAACATGCACTGCTTTACCCTATCACAAAGGAAAGAAATAAATGTAATCATTAAAATAAAAAAATTAATAAAAATAAAGCAGTCATTACAGAAATTAGGTAATCCTAATGATTACATAACCAAGAGTATGGGAATGCAGAAAGTGGCCAGGCACATCATATGACCAGGAGTGGAAACTAAAAATCATCAACCAACCTGATTTCTCTCCTACCCTTCAATTTTTTCCATAAAATCTCTATACTTCAAAATTAACTTTCAGACAGTGAACAGTTGTGAATTCTCCTGTATCTTTGCAGACTGAATCACAGTATTTGTGGTTGCCAATATTTAATAACCTATAGAGTCTATTAGAAAGCTCTTTGAATTAATAAATACATAGGAAATATACAAAATTAACATTTTAAATATATTTTATTTATATCAACAGTCAGCTATCTGAGAAAAAAACTTTGAAAAAGCATTTTATTAAAGATAACTCCCTCCAAATTAAGTATTTCAGAATGTATTTAACCAAAAAATAAATAAACAAAACATCTCAATAAGGAGCATTTAATTGTGTGGAAACAAGAAACATACAAACAAGTAGACAATGGAAAAATATTTTAGAGTCAATATTGTGAAAATAAGTATACTATCAATATTAATTATATAATTAATAAAATATCTGCCAAAATTCTCAGGCCATATTTGGTTCTTATATTTGAGTTATTTGGTAAATTGTTTTCATAAGTGAAATGAGATTTTAGAGAATGATACCACTTCTCAGCTATGGTACAGAGCAAAGCCCCCCCAGTACACAGCTTCTGTAATAGTAGTGGGGGAACAGCCAAGACCCTGGGAAAACAGTTGAGACGTTTTGACTGGTATCATAACACTGTAACCTCACGAGAGCAGCCAACCCTCTGAACACACAGCTAACTAAGCCTCAGACCAATAACTCATTAAGAGTTGACCAAGAACTAACCAAGAGTAAATTGGGGAAGCAATGGGAAAACAGCAGTGCAAGAATACATACAACAATAGAAAGGTCGACAAGACACCACCAGAAGAAGGAAGTAGTTTTATAGCTTCAAAACCTGAACATAACAATGAAGAGGAAACAGAAGGAAATAACCTTTAAAAACAGCTTTATGAAACTAATAGAAGCCTTAACTGAGGATATAAAAAAATCCCTTAAAGAAATAGAAGGAAATGCAAACAGAAAATTAGAAGAGATGAACAAAGCCCTGAAAGAAAATAAAGAAAAGTAAGAAAAAGAAAACAAACAAGTGAAAGAAGTTTACCAAGAATTAAAAACTGAAATGGAAGTAATAAGGAAGGCACAAACTGAGACAAAACTAGAAATAGAAAACCTGAAAAAACAACCATGAACCACAGATTCCACATTACAAACAGAATCCAAGTGATGGAAGAGAGAATTTCTGAGGTGGAAGGCTCAATAGTGGTAATAGATACATAAGTTAAAGAAAACACTTAAACCAAAAAAGCCGTAACAAAAAATGTCCAGGAGATGTAGGACAGCATAAAAAAACCAAACCTGAGCATAATTGAAATTGAAGAAGAAGAAGGATACCAGCTCAAAGGCACAGAAAATATATTCAACAAAATCATAGAAAACATCCCTAGTCTAAAGAAGGAAATGCCTATAAAAATATAGAAAGCCCACAAAACACCAAATAGACTAGACCCAAAAAGTCTGTTTGTCATATAATAATCAAGCCTCTAAACCTACAGAACACAGAAAAAATACTAAGAGCTGCAAAGGAAAAAGGTCTAATCACCTGTAAAAATGATTAAAATAATCAGAATAACACCTGACTATTCAATGGAAACAATGAAAGCAAGAAGGTCCTGGTCAGACATTATACAGACACTAAAAGTGCATGGATGTCAACCTAGACTACTGTATCCAGCAAAACTATCAACCAACATAGATGGAGTAAACAAGATATTTGATGATATAAACAGGTTTAAACAATACCTAACTACAAATCCCATCCTTCAAAAAGCCCTAGAGGGAAAACTCCAACCTAAGGAAACCAGAAGCAACCATGTACTCACAGACAATTGATCAGCTCACAGAAGAACACCCCCCCACAAAAGGAAATACAAGCTTCTGCCAAAAATGATAGGAAATCTTGATCATTGGTCATGAATATGCCTTAATATCAATGGTCTCAATTCACCTATGAAAAAAAAACACCCTAACTCCATGGATGCAAAAACAGAAACCATCCTTTTGCTGCTTACAAGAAACACACCTCAACTTTAAAGACAGACACAGGCTCAGAGTCAATCCTGAATATCTATGACCCCAACACAAGGGCACCTACATATGTAAAAGAAACACTTCTAAAGCTTAAACCTATCAGAACATTAAGAGTGGGAGAATTCAGTACCCCTGTTTCACCCTTTGATAGGTCAACCAGATGGAAACTCAACAGAGAAATAAGGGAGGTAGCAGAAGTTATGACTCAAATGGACTTAGTAGATATATACTGAACACTCCACCCAAGCTATTGACTTATAACTGTGCAAATTACACAGGTTTTAACTAATCTTACAAACAACTTTCCTGGAAAGGGTGGAACTTGAAGGGTAATTGTGTGGAAGTATAACCATAGTGATGAATCCACAGCACAAAGTTGATTAGATTATAATTCAACTCCCCTGTAAATCTGGTCTTTTTACTCCTAAACAGACAGAGGACAAAGGATGAAAAATGAAAAATCAAAAAAGAGGTAACAATCCTGAAAACCAAGCAGGGTCAGTTTTTTAATCTACTTTGATGCCTCAGAGAATAAGCAGGAATTTTCTTTCTTTCATCTTCTTTTTTTAGGATATGGTTTTAAAATCCCTCTGAAATGGCTCTCACTTTTTTAGAATGTCCAGCAACTATCTTTCATCACACAGCTTCTTGTTAAACTTTTTTTGCATTTTATTTGTGGAACCTGAAGCAGTCTGAACCCTAGTATTTGTATTTTATACAAAAAAACCTGTTTTTTTGTTGTTTGTTTTGTTTTGTTTTTCTGGATTTTCCTCTACTACAGTATGGGATTTGAAGTGGAGGAAAGGGGGCAGTCTAAACAGTTACAGCAGCAGCAGTCCAGACTCCAGGCTTCTGGCACAGTGTCTCCACCATGTCATACATTCCTGCAGCTTCATGATTTCCACACAATAGGTTTTATCAGCTCAATCTGAATACTAATTAAGCAGATATACCCTCTGTGGAAAAAGTGAGTAGCGGGTGTTTCAGGATCATTCCTTATGATTAGGTTCTGGGTGAGAACCTGAGTCTGAAGAGCGAAGTTCAGTACTCCCACATCAGATTTGAGCATGCTTTCTCTCAGTCTGTGCTTACTTAAACATTTTCCCAGACTGGAGAGGCCCTCCTGCTCTGTGACCAGGAAACAAGAGGGAAACAAAAAAGCCAAAATATTATACACACAGAATTAAAGTCAAAACTGAGCTGGTGACATTCTGCAGAGAGACTTGGAAAATTAACTTTCTTCTAACATCCTCTAACTTTCATCTGTTAAAAACCACAGCTCTCTCCAAACCCAGGGGCTCAGCCTCCTTGAGCTAAAATATGTATATGTTATTATGTTAATGTTTTGTATTAATTTTGATATATAATACCAAAAAGGATTAGTCCATTCTGAAACCAAGACATTAAATTTTCACTGCACACTGAAAAATGTCTATCCAGTGAAATAACCTACAGATAATACACTTGAAAACTCAAGTTATGAATGAATTGATAATATCTGAAAGGCTGTACAGTAGATCTCTTTCAGGCTCCAAATCCATAGGATTTATGGGTCAGTCAAATGAGAGGGGACACATCTGTACTGACCCACTGATGAGAAAGAGGAATGTTGGATGTTTTTTCAGCAGTTAGAGAGGCCAGTGCACACATGAGAAACATCAGTTACCTGAATTGTACAACTGTTATTTAATATTTTAAAAACCAGATATTTTAGAATAAGCTTTGATTTGATACAAACTATAACAATTTTTAATCATTGTTCATCTTGGGCCTTTTGTAATTTTTACAAATCTTAAATATCTTACTCAGACTTTTTATAAGACACTTATAAAAGATTTTAGTTATCCATTTTGTAAACATATTATCTTAAACTTCATATATAAATCCTTATTTGTAATTTGTATCTTTTACATATAATTTTTATTTATTAAAATATTTCCAACTTTTATCTCAACAATATTTTTATTATTTAATAATGGTCAGACTGGCTGGTAATGACCCAGTTCAGGCTTTGAATACCTCTGCTCCATTCCAGGACTGGGGTTACCATTTCCCACCACCATGCGTAACTATTACATGGATGATATAAATACAAATACTCTGATTGGGCACCAAGCATGTTACTTTCTCAGTTATGTCTCCAGCACTAAAATGCCCACATTTCTTAAGTGTAGATCTAAACATGCCATTAACATGGTCACCTTCCCTGTTACCTTCTGCTTCAGCTTTAGTAAGACCTCCAAATTTAAGTTACTCTTTGCAATTTTCTTTGGTTCAGCTTTATTATCTGATACTGTAACATTCGCTCCAACTTTCACTGCATACTTTTTCTGAAAATTTTACTTTCTGGAGACACATGGAATCCATTCTTTAAAGCCATTTCAAACCGGTTTGCTTTTCTTCTAGCTCTATGATAGATGGATTTTGATATAAAATCTATAATCAATGTAACTATCAAATAGTTATGTCATTCTAGAAGGGAGAAGAGAGATGACATTCTCAAATAGGTCACAATCCAGGACGTGTCAAACCAATGACAGATCTCCCTTAGAAGGCTTTTTCCCTTTGCTGCCATCTGGGCTTCTATTAGAAAAGAAAGCAGGGATTTTTCTAAAAGAACTGTGAGTGAAAGAGGAGAGGACTGCTTCCTGGACTGAGACTAACAGCTCAAAGAGTGCTGTAATTTTTGTGCAATCCAGGTCACAAGATAATATAACTCTTACTATGATTGCACACAATAAATTAGTAATTATAGGCATAGAAATATCTCTGATCCACAAACACTGCCTTCTCAGTATGGATTAATGCTACTGATATCCATAAATTCTAGCAGCCCAGGGTAGGTATGGTTATTTGATGGAGTATAGTAAAGTGGACTACAGCACATTTTTCTGAAGTAAAGTAATGTGGCAGCAAGAATGGATAGATAGGCAGTATGCATTTGGCCTCATCCAATAATCTCAAGTACAGAACAGGTCCTGACTAGCAATTTAGCCTCTTTCTTCACCTAGAATTTGAAAGAATTATCTGTGCCATACTATAGAACAGATGTGTTTATCACTCTTGTCCAAGCTCTTTGGTGGTTTGTAAGAGGAGGAAATACAGTTATCTAGATACAATACTAATGGCTTCTCAAAAGCACCTCCTCAAGGAATAGCTCTTCATTTTATTTCTCCCCTTGGTGCTTGCTAGTGGAAGCTACTCTATATCTGGGGTTCCAGTATGACAAAGTTCAAGGATTATAGTGAAAGAGCAATAGCCACTGAAAACCAAAAGCCTTACTAAGGATGTCTTGGCTCTAGTTCCTCCCTGGGGTACATCAAAAGGGGTGGAAAGATTGTAAAACTTTCAGGAAGTCTGTTGTGAGACTGTGTCTTCTAGACATGTCAGGGAACATGCAGTTATGAGTACTCAACATAATGGATCTCTGAAAAAGACCTGAATAAAGACAATTCCAGTTCACATTTCCCACTCTAGAGATTCTCTCTTCCATCTCTTGGATTCTGTTGGTTATGCTTGTATCTGTAGTTCCAGCTCTTTTCCTCAGATTTTCTATTTCCACCTTTGCCTCATTTTGTGCCTTTTTTATTGCTTCTATTTCAGTTTTTAGTTCCTGGAATGTTTCTTTGACTTTTGGAGTTTCCTTTTCTTGGTTTTCTTTCAAGGATTTGTACATCTCTTCCAATTTCTTGTTTGTATTTTCTTCTATTTCTTTAAGGAAATATTTTATACCCCCTTTTAAGGCTTCTATAATCTTCATAAAGGTGTTTTTGCTATTGTTTCCTTTTGTTTCCTCTTCATTGCTCTGTTCAAGTCTTGTAGTTGTAGAACCAACAGTTTCTTCTGGTGTTGCCTTGTTGTTCTTTATATTGTTATATGTATTCTTGCACTGGTGTCTGCCCATGACTTCAGTGGTTCACACTTAGTTGGCTCCTAGTCATTTGTGGCTAGAAGGCTTGTGTGTCTCCTGTCTGCTCTGAGCAAGGGGTCTGCATGATCTCTGACTCTGCTCTGGACATGCGTCTGAGTTTCAAAGGCGTCAGTCCATCTCTGATGATGCTGTTTGCCCTGGAGGTGGGGCCAGGCTATAGGAGCTCTCCTTCTGTTAGGGGTCATTGAGCAAGACCCCTCCCAGTTAAAGGCTAGGGCCTGTCTGGTAGCAAGATTCTGAGATCAGAACCTTGGGTGAGACCAAGTGAACAGTATCTAGGGCCAGTATAGGGACTGCTCATGAGCTGATGCTCAGAGAATACTTTGGGGCTCAAGAAAAATCACAGGATCTTGTCCTTGTCCTTGGTTTCCTTTCAGAACTAGGGGACAACATCTGTTTGCTGAAAGACATTATACATCATAGTCAAATGATACAGAGATATGAAGAAGGCACTGTGTGAGAAGTCTCCTTTCTACTTGAAATCGTTTATAGTGCCAGAAAATTCCAGGCAGGCTGTTAGGAAGAGAAAAGTCTTCTATATCTGTGAATCCAATTATGAGGTCAGCCTGTCTGGAATGATATGCAAAACTGTCACAGATGTTAAGTTATTTTATTGTACTGGAAGTTAACTCCAAATGAAGGAATTTATATATAGCATCTTAAATCCTATTAATGAGGTCATAGGACATGATATAAGAGTGGGGTGCCTAATTCTGTTGTTTAGTTAAATTTAAAAAGCATTGGATCACCTTCTAAATACATGTGTTCATAGTCACAGACAGGAAATACTCTTGGTTTTAATCAGAGAATCTCCTCTTCAGTTAACTACATTGCATACAGAAAGATATAAGCAGCACAAGATTCTGAGAACAAGGGAATGTAGAGTGCCCAGTACTAAAAAGAATGCCTATGCCTTTTCTCTTAGCTTCAGGAAACATCAGTAAAGAGGGTAGAAAGAATGTAAAAGTCAGAAGACAGGAAAAAGCATTGCAAAATGTTATCTTCTATGTAAAACACAGCCACTACAAGCACAACTTCATAACTGTGATGACTGTGCTTGGTCTTCACAAGACTGGGCTCTTGAACAAGTTAATGTTTATTGTGGGGGGTGGTCTGTATCTCATTTCTGAATTGTTTCTTATGGGGAAAAGGCAGAGCCAGTGCCTTCAGCTGTGTTCCATTAGTAGCTTTATCAGGCGACAGGGTACAGTCCCCATGTGGTGATCACACACATGCCTCAGATTAAATTTAATGTGCTGCACCACTAAGTTCTAAATCATGAATCTAAGAAAGAGATAAGTAGGGAAAAGGAGGCATAAGTCAGGGTAGGAGAGAGATGAGAGTATAGGAGTATAGTGCATATGGGTAAATGCACTTGATACATGTGTGAAACTCTCAGAGAACTAATCTAATAACAAAATAAAAGAAATAGTGAAAAACACTCTCCAAATGGCTGATTACAAAACACCTTTATTCATAATAAAATAAAAAAAAAGAAACATCTGCAAGAGAAGCCCAGAGGAGTGCGCTAAAGGTAAGCAGCATGTCTAAAGTATGGAATTGGGCTGGAATCATTACAATTCAGAAGATTCCAGGAGACCCCTCCCCTCCTCCAGTCTCTTACCTAGTGTAAATCCAGGGTTAAAATTCTAATAACGAATCTGCAGAGAAATAAGCCTCCAGAAGTGATTTTCTCCCCACTGCAATGAATTTCAATTATCTAACTGCCACTGTAGAAGGATGATTTTCCAACTAACATTTCACTGAGACTGCCAGGGGACGACTCAGGAGAGAGAGGAGGTTGCAGAGTCTTCTTGATCCTTTATCACTAAAAACATACACTGGCAAAGAAAGCTAAAAGTAGTTCAACAGCTGTAATGCTCAAGGAGAGGACTGGAGACCCAGCTGTCAACTCAAATACCACCCGGGAGCACACAGAATAAATGAAAGGATGTTGATCTCCAGTGAAAGCCAGTGTCCCTAGTAATCAAAGGGTACATTCAACACACTGTCCTTGACCTAAAGGATGGCATAAAGGCTGGCACTGAAAAAAAAAGTCACCTCATATGACAAAAGATAAAAGGATTGAGACTTTGGAATATCAGGAAAAAATATAATACCCGAATTTTCCAACTTACTAACTGTGAAGCAATGTATTCTTCAGTCAGCAGTGTTTTTTCTGTCTTTCTTGGTGAAAGAAAGTATTTGATACAAGCACAGAATGGTCTCTCCCAGCATAGCACTGTATTTAAATCATGAAATAAATCACAAAGTTCCAGCAAAAAAAAAAAAAAAAAAAAAGATGAAAGAGGCTTATGGTTAGGGTTAGCTAGCAATGTGCATGAGACATAGGCCAAACATGATGAGATTGATACAATTGTCTGAGTCATTTCAGGGGGAGAAAAGCAGCCACGGAGAGTTCGAGCCTCTGGCCCATGCAAGGAAAGACTCCTTGTACAACAGTAAGTAAATTGTCTCAAAGCCCTTATAATTATATTCAAAAGTCATAATTCTATGCTATCATGATAGTATCAATGAATACAGAAGTTTCATACACACACACACACACACACACACACAAACCTGGTTTGACTGTAGAAGGGTTGCTTAGCAGGAATTTTTGGTGGCCATAGTGCATCCATGGCCATTAGTTGTGACGTCATATGCTTTCTTCATCTGTAGCTGAGCCTAACCTGGCTTGAGGTGCCTTAGATTTTATTTTGTATGTTCTATGTATTTTAGAGAAAAGAGACACAGAGAACAGTTACTTTCATTATTTAATATACCTACATAGAAACTAACTTCAACTATTGTTAAATTTGGAACTATGTTTATCAAATTTCCTCCTTTATGATATACTCAATGCTGTATCTTTTTAAAGAAATTTCAATAAAAAAATATAGCCACTGGGATAAAAACACCAAAATATCATATTCTGAGATGACTTGAAACTTTGTTCTTCAAGATGGTCTAGATGATGTCTGATTTGTCAGAGCTGGTGTTGTGAGGCTCCTGCCAAAAGAAGGTATTTAATGTGAGATGAGGATATATAGAGAGTATCTCATGAGTACCCAGATATTGGAAGGTGGGTCCTCAGCAAAGAATGCACTTATGGAGGTGGTACTCAGAAAGCCATGCTTTCTCCTATTTTCTCCATGGACTGTAATAGAAAACTCACCTGGGCACAGACTGTGGAGATGGGGGAGGATCTGCAGTTGGGCTTCATACCTGGAACCTTGAACTTAACAACCCATTGACTGTCGGAAGCTGAGGATTCCAGGCAGCAATGCTGAAAACAAGGCCAGTAGATACAGCTGGGGCCACAGAGGCTGGTGCCATTGAGGGGAAGGATGGTGTCATTGTCACAGCACTGTTTGAAGGGGTTGTAAATCTGGTCCCCACATCTGGGTGCTGGCTGACACAGCAACGGAGCAGTATCTGGTAAGAGTTACAGCCGGATGACCTACATGGGACAACCATGGACCCTATTCACAGCCATCTCCTCCCCCTCACTGTGTGGTCCATTCTTACCTGTGGCTCCTGCTGAATACAGGAGTGCAGAAACCAGTACTGCCTCTGAGAAAGAGAAGAAGAAGAATGATGTGTACGATGTAGCCAGCAGGACAGCATCAAGACCAGAAGAGGGTGCCATTGAGTCATTTGTTTTTAGGCTAATAGTTCAGAGTGAGTTTGATACTGGTCCTGGAAGGAAACATGGGTTTGGGATGGTATGTGAGGAAATTCAGGGAGGGTTTGATTAAGAGAGTGATTTTTGAAAGTCACAGGCAGATTTTAACAATTTCAGGGATGGCAGAAAGAATTGTGTGTGTGTGTGTGTGTGTGTGTGTGTGTGTGTGCACGTGCATGCATGTGTGTGTTTGATATGACAACAAAAAAAGAAATAAATAGACTTGAGGTTCATAGGAAAGGAAAAGAATTAATATCATAGCACCTATATTGTCTTGGCCTGTCTCCTTACCAAGGATCCTTGTCAATATGTTTGTTTTTGCTGCAGAAAAGTAGGAGATGGAGCAGGAACAGCAAGGATACTGGGACTGTGAGCTGGAACTTATGTACAAGGGTCCTCATAACAACTAAAGCAGCATGTTTATGGAGTGGAGGGGTAATAGAGAACGACAAGAAAGCACAGGAACAGAGTCAGCAGTCCATTCTTACGTTTGTTTCATTGTGAAGTTTCTTTAAATATTTCTAATCTTCTGAGCCAAGGGAGTATCTTTTGGAAGGCAACAAAGGAAAAGTCTGTTGTAAGACAACATACCTAAAGTTCTGTACAGTCTTCAAGCAAATACTGGCAGTTTCCAAGCTTCCCATACTCCACGTTTTGTAACTGTGTGCTTCTGAGTGGATAACTTGATGAGCTAATCTACTTATCCTGGAGGTACCCAATTGGTCTCGATTAAAAATTATTTGCTAGCACCCCTCATTGACCATATTCTACTATAATGCCTCCAAAAAAGGATTCAGCTGAGCCATTTTGTATTACTCACAGCCCTGCAAATTATAAATGTTTGTAGTATTTTTGGAGAAGATGAACAACATCTTATAGGATTCTTATAGTTGCCCCTTTTCCTGCTTCAACTTCATTCACTAGAGACTCCTCGCTCTTATTTCAGACTCGTTCCTTTCATTTCTATCTCTCTAGACAATTCTTTGTATTTCTGTAACCAACGTGTAGAAAGAAACCCTCTTGATGCAACACCTCCAACTCCATATTACATCAAATCTAGATATAGACAATATTCCTTCCCTGAGCTCTTCTCCCACTCATTCTTTTCTTGTAGCCCACATTTATCCTTCTCTGCTACCCACTGAACTGCACAAACACTCCCAACTAGGAAACCAACAGCAATCACATGATGTGGGATGTCATTCTGTATGCTCTGAATACCATTGTTAAAAAAGGAACTGTTTTGACTTATGGAAAGACATCTTAGAAGTATGTGGGAAATCCAAGCATAGATAAATGGGAAGGAGGGTGGAGTTAGAAAGAGAAATGAACCAGCTGCCCAAGAAGCAAGATACTAAAACTATAGGACAATGAAAAATTACTAAGAGTTGCAAAGGAAAAAAGTCCAATTTGCCTATAAAAGCAGACCCATCAGAATAATATCTGACTATTCAACAGAAAAAATAAAAGCAATAGGTGCTAGACAGATGCTATACAGACAATAAAAAAGCATGGCTGCCGACTAAAACTACTATATCCAGCAAAATATCAATCACTGCAGATGAAGTAAACAAGATATATCACAACAAAACCAGATTTAAACAATGCCTATCCACAAATTTGACCCTAGAAATCACTAGAGGGAAAACTCCAACCTAACAAAACCAGATACACCTAAGAAACCACTAACAATTACTAATCCCACAGAAAAAACCCAAAGAATAGAAACACAGTCACATACTACCACCAAAAATGAGAGCAAATTACAATTATTTGTCATTAATATCCCTTAATACCAATGGATTTAATTCGCCCATAAGAAAAAAGCACACCCTAACACGATGAATGAAAAGCAGAAGTCATCCTTGTGCTGAATACAAGAAATACAACTCAACTTTAAAGACAGACACAGGCTTAGAGTAAAGGGGTGGGAAAAGACTTTCCGATCAAATGGTACTAAGAAACAAGCTGGTGTAGCCATCCTAATATCTAACAAAAATGATTAAATCTCAAATCAAATGCTACACATGAACAGTGGGAGACTTCAATATCCCATATTCACCCTTGGATAGGTAAACCATACAGAAACTCAACAGAAAAATAAGGATTCTAACAGATGTTATGACCTAAATATATATGAATATAGAACTTTCCACCTGAACACAAAGGAATTTGCATATTTCTCAGCACTCCATGAAACTTTCTCTAAAATTGACAACATATTCAGTCATAAAGCAAATATCAATAGACTCAAAAATGGGAATAACTCCTTGTATCATATCAGATAATAACTGCCAAAAGTTAAGATTCAGCAACAACAAAAATCACAGAAAGCCTACAAATTGATGGAAACTGAACAACTCTTAATAGAACCACAGCTGGGTCAAGGAAGAATTTAAGACAGAAATCAGAGTTCCTAGAATTTAATGAAAATGAATCCACAACATACCCAAACTCATGGCACAATGAAAACAGGGATAAAAGGAAAACTCATTGCTCTAGATGCCTATATAAAAAACCTAGAGAAATCTCAGACAAGAGACCTAACAGCACAGCTGAAAGTTTTAGAACAATTAGAAGCAAAGTCAACTAGAAGGAGTAGATGGAAGGAAATAATTAAACTTGTAGAAAAAAATTAATAAATGGAAATAAAGAAAACAATACAAAGAATCAATGAATCAAAAGTTAGTTCTTTGAGAAAGTTAACAAGATAGATAAACTGTTATCAAAACTAACCAAAAAGCAGAGAAAGTATCCAAATCATCAGAATCAGAAATGACAAGGGAGACATAACAACCGACACCCAGGAATTCAGAGAATTATCAGGTCATTCATTGAAAATCTCTACTTCACTAAAATGTGAAACCTAAAAGAAATGGAAGGCTTTTTAGACAGGTACCACTTAACCAAAATTAAATCAGGTCAGACAAATAACCCACACAGCCCTATAACCACAAAAGAAATTGAAGCTGTTGTTAAAAGTCTCCCAAATAACAAAAGCCCATGATCAAATGATTTCAGTGCAGAATTCTACCAGACATTCAAACAAAAACTAATACCAATACTCCTAAAACTGTTCCATATATTAGAAACTGAGGAAACATTATAGAACTTTTTTATGAGGCCACAAGCAAGCTGATACCCAAGTCACTCAAGGATGCAACAAAGACAGAGAATTATAGATCAAACTCTCTCATGAACATTAATGTAAAAATATTCAAGAAAATTCTGGCAAACAGAATCCAACAACATATCGAAAATATCATACACAACTATCAAGTAGAGTTCATCCCAGAGATGACATGTTAAAAACTGTTAAAGTCATCCATCATATAAAAAAAAACTAAAAGAAAAAAACCACATGATCATTTCCTTAGATTCTAAAACAGCCTTTGACGAAAATCCAATACTCCTTCATGATAAGAAGCCTGGAGAGGTCAGGAAGACAGGGAAAATAGCTAAAAATAATAAAGGTGATATGTAGCAAGCCAACAGCCAACATCAAATTAAATGAAAAAGAGCTTCAAAGCAATCCCACTAAAATCAGGAACAAGACAAGGCTGCCTTTTCTTTCCTTATTTATTTATGATATTTCTCAAAGTTTTAGCTAAAGCAATAAGAGAACAATAAAAGATTAAGGGGACACAAATTAAAATGAAAGAAGTCAAACTATCTCTATTTGGAGATAATATGATCTTATCTATAAATGACCCCCCAAAAGCCTACCATTGATCTTCTGCAGCTGATGAACACCGTTAGCAATGTATCAAGGTATAATATTAACTAAAAAAAATCAATAGCCCTCCTATAAAATAATGATAAATGGATTGAAAAAGAAATAAGGGAGATGGAGACATGACCTTATATAATAGCTGCAAGTAGCATTAAATAACTTGGTGTAACTCAACCAAAGAAATAGCAAACCTGTTTGACATAGACTTTAAGTTCCTGAAGAAAGAAATAGAAGAGGATATCAGAAAATTGGAAGATCTCCCATGCTCCTGGATAGGTAGAATCAACATAGTAAAAATGGCAATTTTACTAAAAGCAATCTAGAGATTCCATGTAATCCAAACAAATTCCCAACACAATTTTTACAAATCTTGAAAGAACAATACTCAACTTTATATGGAATAACTGGAAAGCAAGGATTGCCAAAACAATGCTGTTCACTAAATGAACTTCAGTAGAAATCACCATCTCTGACTTCAAGTCATGCTGTAGAGCTACAATAATAAAAACAGCATGATTCTGGCATAAACACAGACTTGTCAATCAATGGAATAATATAAAAGACCACAATCTTTACAGATGCACCTATGAACACATGATTTTTGTCAAATAGGCAAAAATATTACATAAAAATGATAGTATCTTTGACAAATGGTGTTGGCATAGCTGGATGGTAGTGTATAGAAGAATGCAAATAGATCCAAACATATCATGCTGCACAAAATTCAAATCCAAATGGATCAAATACCTCAACATAAAGCTAGCTACACTGAACTTGATAGAAAAAAGTGGGAAATACCCTTTAATGCATTGACACAAGTGGCTACTTCCTAAATATAACATCAGTAGCACAGACACAAAGAATAACAATCAATAAATGGGACCTCTTGAAACTGAGAAGCTTCTTATAGCAAAAGACACAGTCAATAAAACAAGATAACAGCATACAGAATAGGAAAAGATCACTGACCCTACATCTGATAGCGATGTAAAACAGAGTGAGAGCTCAAGAAACTAGAGCCCAAATGAACTAAAGGAAGAAAAACACATAATCATATCCTTAGATGCGGAAAAAGCCTTTCACAAAATCCAACACTCCTTTATGATAAAAGCCCTGGAGAGATCAAAAATACAGGGAAAATACCTAAATATAATAAAGGCAATTTACAAGAAGCCAACAGCCAGCATCAAACTTAATGGAGAAAAACTGAAAGCAATCCCACTAAAATCAGAAACTAGACAAAGATGTCCTCTCTCCCCTTATCTATTCAACATAGTTCTTGAAGATTTAGCTAAAGCAATAAGAGAACAAAAGGAGATTAATGGGATATAAATTGGAAAAGAAGAAGTGAAACCATCTCTATTTGCAGATGATATGATTGTATATATAAGTGACCCACAAAATTCTTCCAAGGGACTGCTCCAGCTTATAAACACCTTCAGCAATGTAGCAGGATACAAGATTAACTCACAGAAATCAGTAGCCCTTCTATACACTAAAGATAGAAGGGCAGAAAAAGAAATAAGGGAAACATTATACTTTGTAATAGCTGAAAATAGTACTAAATACCTTGGAGTAAATATAACCAAAGAAGTAACAGATCTATTTGACAAAAAAACGTTAAATCACTGAAGAAAGAAATTGAAGAGGATATCAGAAAATGGAAAGCTCTCCCATGTTCCTGGATAGGTAGGATCAACATAGTAAAAATGGCATTTCTACCAAAGGCAATCTACAGAATCAATGTACTGCCCATCAAAATCCCAACACAATATTTTTTGGACCTTGAAAGTACAATAATCAATTTCATCTGGAATAACAGAAAAGCCAGGATTGCCAAAACAATTTTGCTCAACAAAAGAACTTCAGGAGGCATCAAAATCCCTGACTTCAAGTTATACTATAGAGCTACAGTAATAGAAACAGCCTGGTACTGGCATAAAAACAGACTTGTGGATCAATGGAATAGAATTGAGGATCCAGAAATTAATGCAGAAGCCTATGAACACCTGATCTTCAACAAAGAGGTCCAAAATATTCAATGGAAAAAAGACAGTACATTTAACAAATGGTGTTGGCATAGCTGGATGGTAGTGTGTAGAACAATGCAAATAGATCCAAACCTGTCACCCTGCACAAAACTCAAATCCAAGTGAATCAAAGACCTCAACATAAACCCAGCCACTTTGAACTTGATAGAAAAGAAAGTGGGCAATACACTTCTACGAATTGGCACCGGTGACCACTTCCTAAATATAACACCAGAGACCAAGAAACTAAAATCAACAATCAAGAAGTGTGATCTCCTGAAGCTGAGAAGCTTCTGTCAAGTCAAGGACACTGTCAATAGGACAAAACAACAGCCTACAGAACGGGAAAAGGTTTTCATCAACCCTACAAGTGCTAGAGGACTGATCTCTAAGATATATAAAGAACTCAAGAATTTAGATCCCAAAACCTTGAATAACCCAATCAAAAAATGGGGTTCAGATCGAAAAAGGCAATTCTCAGCAGAATTATGAATGGCTGAAAGTCACCTGAAAAAATGCTCATCATCTTTAGCCATCAGAGAAATGCAAATCAAAACAAGTTTGAGATACCACCTTACAACTTTCAGATTGGCTAAGATAAAAGACACAGATGACCGCCTTTGTTGGAGAGGGTGTGGTGCAAGGGGAACTCTCCTCCATTGTTGGTGGGAGTGTAAGCTAGTTAAGCCACTTTGGAATGCAGTATGGCAGTTTCTCAGAAAATTAAGGATCAATCTCCCCAAGGACCCAGCAATACCACTTCTGGGTGTATACCCTAAAGATGCACATTTGCATTTCAAAGGCATTAGCTCAACTATGTTCTTAGCAGCATTATTTGTAATAGCAAGAACCTGGAAACAACCTAGATGCCCCTCAACTGAAGACTGGATTAACAAACTGTGGTACATCTACACAATGGAGTACTACTAAGCAGTAAGAAAAAATGATATCCTAAAATTTACAGGCAAATGGAAGGATTTAGACAATATCCTCCTGCGAGAGGTATCTCAAACCCAGAAAGATAAGCAGAGAATGTACTCACTCATTAGTGGACTCTAAACAAAAAAAAAAAGAAAGAAAGAAAAGAAAAAGAAAAGAAAAACATGCCCAGGCTTCGAACCACAATCACTGAACAGCTTGGGATCAGAAACACCTTGAACTGACTCCTTGGATCCCACTCCCCCTAGAGGAACACCTGACTCAGTCTTAATGTTGAGGAGAGAAAACTGCATTTGCCAGGAGTGGAGGCTGAACTAAGCAATATTGGTATGGTGGGACCTTGGCACCGCCTGCCCATGAGGGTATGGGGAGATGTGGAAAAGAGTGAATGACCTGATGTGGTGGCAGGGGGAAGGGAGTTTGAATAATAATATACAAGAATAGAAAATGTGAGTTCTTTATTCATAATAATAAAAAAGAAACTAGAGCCTCAAAATCAAATAACCCAATTTTAAATATTTTGTTCAGAGCTAAAAAGAAAATTCTCAACAAAAGAATTACAAATGCCTAAAAGGGACTTAAAAATTGGTTGGGAGGGGGAAAGGAGTTGGAACAAGGTGATACAAGGATAAAAATGAGACTTTATTTTATAAAATAATAATAATAACAACAATAATAATAAATGAAGCACAGTAAACAAAAGGCAAGGAGATTAAAAGGCAACGAAACCAACAAGCAAAGAGGTTAAATAAGTTGTTTTTGAGTTGTCTTATACCTGACTGTGCTGGGATTCAAACTGAGGAAATCTCATTGATTTCTGATCTTACCTACCACCCACCATGCCAAGATCAGAGAACTGAATTATCCCCTCACAAGCAAGAGGCAGTTTGTCCATCCAGTACAGTGCTAAGTAAAAGAACATGGACATGTTACCCTTGAGCTATCACTCACAAAATTCCTTCCCAACATTCAAACTTGTTGAAAAACTCCCAACACAACTGAGATCTGTGGAGGGAGCCTGAGGTTTGCCGGAAGCTACTATAGAATGCTATTTCCTTAATAGGAGGGACCTGGGGAAGTTTCCCAGCATCCTATGAAGAAGGAAAACTTCTGGAAACTATCATAAGCACAGCAAGTGTGTAAATATTCCTGAAACTCCACGTGGTGAACCCAACATGGTGCTGGGTATAAGGGTTTCTGACACTCCACATGATGAAGCCAACATAGCTCTGGCAGGGCCCACCTCATACAGAGGCACATCCCTAAGAGTGGCTATGTAAACCCAGGCATACCCCCTCTATTTTATAAAGAGACACCATGTTGCAGTCTGTCTCTCCTCCTCTCCTGTGTCTCTGCTCCTGTACCCACCTGGCAACTCTGTTAAATAAACTCTTGTGTGGCTTTGGTACTGTGTGTGTGTGTCTCTTCTCACGCACAAACCAAACAAAGAACACACTCTCCAATGCTCCTGAAGCAATGGAACCATACCCAAGGGTGGCAAAGATTCCTCACTTGTGTTACTTCCCCTTTCCCTTTGTGGACACAGCATATCCACCTCCCTCTTCTATTTCTCTGACTATACAGTTATGCTACTATGATGTGCTGGAAGACTTTCCAATACAGGAGTTTTTGTATTCAGTCATTATCCAAATACACACAAATGCAAATGAGTTGCTCCCTTAAAAAAAGCAAAAACAAAAAAATTGCTCAACATCTTTAGCCATCAGAGATTTTCAAATCACAACAATTTTGAGATACCACCTTACACTTCTCAGAATGGGTAAGATCAAAAACACAGATGACAGTGTATGCTGGAGAGAACGAGGAGCAAGGGGAACAGTCATATATTGTTGATGGGAGTGTAAACTTGTACAGCTACTCTGGAATGCAATATGGCAGTTCCTCAGAAAACTGGGAATCAATCTCTCCAAGGATCCAGCAATATCGCTATGAGGCATATACCCAAAGGATGTACATTTGTACCACAAAGACATTAGCTCAACTATATTTATAGCAGCATTATTCGTAATAGCAAGAACCTGGAAACAACCTAGATGCCCCTCAACTGAAGAATGGATTAACAAACTGGTACATCTACACAATGGAGTACTACTCAGCAGTTAAAAAAATGGCATTCTAAAATTTGCACGCAAATGGATGGATTTCAAGAATGTCTTCCTGAGCGAGGAATCATAAGCCCAGAAAGATAGGCATGGGATGTTCTCATTCATTAGTGGACTTTAGACGAAAGGCAAGGAAATCATAGGCTGCAAACCACAACCCCTGAACAGCTTGGCATCTGAAGAAACTTTAAAGAGTCAACCAGAGATTTCCCCTAGGAAGAGAAAATAGAGAGGATCTCCTTAGTAAATTAGGATCATAAGGAGTAGTGACCAGGGAGTGGTGGGAACAAATCTTGAGAGTAGGAGATAGTTGAGTGAGAGGATTAATAAAGAGAATGAAGAAATAGATGCATATTTTCATAGAGGATGCCTGTGTGGTGGGAAAGAGATGGGGTGCTAGGGAAACCTTCAGGAACTCACAGGATATTCCTGGCTAGGTCTCCAAACAATAGTGAAAGTGTTGCCTAAACAGGATTTTCTCTATAATCAATGAACAACCACCCTATGTGTCATCACAGCATCTAAATCTAACAGTGAATAGAGGTAGAGGCAGAGTTCCACGGCTGAACACTGGGCTGAGCCCCTGGTCCAGCTGATAGAGGGGGAAGAGAGTCTGTATAAGCAAGGATATAGGTATTATGAGGAGGAGTCTCCCAGAGGTGGCTGGCTGGAACTTTGGGGAGCTCACTGAATCAAGATCAGCCACTGGGTAACTTTGGAGAAAAGGAGCTAGCCCCTTTAGTTGTCAGAAACATTTGATTGGCATGGGCATGATGTGAAGCTTCAAGGGGTGGAATCAAACTGTGTTCCTGTGTGTGGTCTGGCACCTTGGAATCCACTCTCCACAGAGGAACACTTAACCCCATCTTCATATTTGGATGAGGAAATTGGACTTGCCTGGAATAGATTTGCCGTGCAGAGCTGACCCATCTTGAGACTTCTTGCCATTTTAGGGGAAGGGAGCAGAGGGGAGGGGGTGGAGGAGGCTGAAGGCTGACTGGGAGGAATTGGGGAGAGTGGAAACAGGGGGATACATGGAATAGAGGTTTTTTTATAAATTAAAAAAATAGGCCAGCCATGGGCCACATGGCAAAACAGTTTGATAAGAATAGGTTCAGATGCAAGAGGAAGATAATAGTCCTGAGCCATAGGCCAAGGAGCATTAATTAATATAAACCTTTGTGTAATATTTTTACAGCTAAGGGGCAGTGGGACTGAAGGCAGGTCGAAATCTTGAGGCCAGGCTGGGCCGAATACCTCTATTACAGATGGCACTCTTCCCTAAGATCCAAAGACATTTAAAGAAACCAATAAAAGTAACACTCACCCAAAGGCAAAAACAGATATTAACACCCAGAATAACATTTATGCAAACTCCCAATGCCTATACACCAGCACAAAATCACAATCATTAATAACCAGGACACTATACCTTCACTAGAACCCAGTAACCCTATTATATTAGTAGAAGTTATATGTAGTGAAATCAAGAAACAAGAACATCAAAATTAGTATTATCATATGTTCAAGGACCTTAAAGAGGTTATAAATAAATCCCCTAAATGAAATCTATGAGAACATAATCAGACAATGGAATGAAATAAGGAAAAATGTTAAAGATATGAAAGTATAAATAAATTTATGTTAAAAACTAAACTAAGTTAAACTTGAAATGAAAGATTTAGGAAGTTATATAAAACCTCAGAGGTAAACCTCACCAACAGAGTATAAGAGAAAGAGAGAGTCTCAGTGACTGAAATCAAAGTGGAGGAAATGGATACCTCAGTCAAAGGAAAGGTTAAAACTAAAAACAAACCAACATATTTAAAATGTTCAGGAAATCTGAGACTATGAAAAGACTAAATCTACAAATAATACAATTGGAAAAAAGTAAAGAAACCAATGTCAAAGGTGCAGAACCTATTTTCAACAAAATTGAATTGCAACACAGTCACAGCAAAGATGCTGAGGGGCATGTGGGCCCGAAATGTGGCTGAGAACAGAATGAGAAATAAACAAACGTGAGATTCAGAAGAAAAGAATGGATGTCCTTACAACTGTGTCCCCTGGCTTGAGGTCTCCTTACCAATGATCACCATCATCATATTTATGCTTCTTCAGCAGAAGAGTAGAAGGTGGAACAGAGGATTCTCATAAGTTGAGCTAGAAATTAAATATAAGCATATTGAACTTCATAAGAACACAGACAAGGGGTGGGGCCTGAAGGGTATAGTGTGTGGGAAGCAGTAGTTAGGTAGTCATATATCTATTCCTCTGTCTATTTCAACATAACTTCTCCACAGAGTTTTCTAATATTCTGACTCAAATATTCATCATTGGGTTGCAAAAGTGAAAATCTTACAGGAAGAGATGATCACAGACAGGGTGTGCAGACTTCCAGCCAAACTGGCTGTTTCTAAGCTTCTTTGTTCTGTATGTTTTGTGGCTTGATTATAATGTGGCCCGCTGACTTTTTTGGGGGTCATATCTATTTGATGTTCTGTAAGCTTCTTGTATCTTTATAGGCATTTCCTTCTTCAGGTTAGGAATGTTTTCTTCTATGATTTTATTGAAAACATTATCTGTGCCTTTGAGCTGGTATTCTTCTCCTTCTTCTATTCCTATTATTCTCAAATTAGGTCTTTTCATGGTGTCCCAGATTTCCTGAACATTTTGAGTTATGGCTTTTTCAGTTTTACTATTTTCTTTGACTGATATATCTATTTGAGCTACTGAGTCTTCCACTTCA
>PVIH01015471.1:0-49542 GCA_004025045.1 Sigmodon hispidus | reverse complement strand
AAAACTGGAGAGTTTGATGCTTGCTGTCTCCTAAAATGGTCAAGGCAGGTAGGTGTTGCCTGTGATCACCACAGGAGGGCAGTCTAACATCAGTTTGCAGACTGCAATGAAGCCTTGCTTTTCAATCTCATTCAGAAGGCCTGAGAACACGAGATACATGTGTTAGGAAGAAGACTCTTGCTCTCTCTCTTTCCTATCCCTCTTCCCCTCCCATTCTTTTTCTCTCTCTCTTCTCCTCCTCCACCCCCAAATAAACTCAACATGGCTCCTTGAAAAAAAAGAAAGGAGACTCTCACAGAAAGCTAGCAACCATATTGCCCTGCGATCGGTCACCTTGCAAGGAGGGTTAATTCATAAACTTCCCGAGGATTCAGAACTACTGGCTCAGGGGGACCAGGGCAGTGGAAGCCTGAGCTTGTCTGCCCTGTGGGAAACTCAGGAAAGAGAATGTCACGGGAATTAATTCCAGTCAATTCCTTTGCCTTAAGTGCTACTAAGTCGTAATGCTGGTGTCCTTCTCCCATTGGCTCGCTGACACCCTTATCACCAGGGTGATGGTGAGGAAGTGGGAATGGAGCTTGAGAGGTGATTAATTCATAAGAGTCAAGAACAAAACTTGTTTGATTGTTTATCTTTGTTTTTTGAGACAGGGTTTCTCTGTGTGATCCTGGCTGTCCTGGAACTTGCTTTGCAGACCAGGCTGGCCTCAAACGCAAAGATTCGCTGAGCTGTGACTTGCTGTAGTCATTGAGCAGGGAAGTGGAGCCTTGTTATTTGACTGTGTTGGTGTCTCTGAGACACTGGATGCTGTGTCCTCCACTGTCTTCTCTCACTTATGGTTGGTTTATATAGTTTATATCCTCTTGTTGACAGAAGAGCCACTAAGAGCATAGGTGTGCACCATCACACCCAGCTTTAGCCCACCTCTTAAATGATTTAAGGCCATCAGCTTTGGAGGGAAGAATACTTCAGGTATTAGCAGGGTTGGTGGCTATTGAGAATGACCCCTCTCTCATATTCTGTTTTGGATTCTGCTATATCAACACAAAAGGGACCAAGATAAAAGCACTTGTAATCTTACTCTTTTCTGGGTGGAGGTTAAAGGCATCTTTTCCTCCAGCAGTGTCTCTTCAGCACCCTCTATTGGTTAAAACACGGGACAGAATTTCTAGCACTTTTTAATTGGTTATTATCTTTGACGCAGGGTCTCTCCTTAGGCAAGGCTGACCTGGAATTCACTCTGTCACCTCAGACTGGCTTCTAGATCATGAAAATCCTTTAATTTCAGCTCCCAAGTGCTGGGATTGCAGGGATGAGCCACTAGTCCTGGGCTCAATAACCATTTTTTTTTTTAATCAAAGAAGAAGGGCAAGCGTCAGATCCTGGTGCCAACGGGGAAAGTGTACTTGGGTGCGGACCTGCCTCTCATGAGTTGTCCTCTGGTGTTAACATCCTAACTTCAAAGATGGTGGAGGAATAAAGTGTTTTGTGGTATCCTTTCTTCCCTTTCAAAATGGCATCTCATTTTGTAGCCCACAACAGCCTACGTAGCCAAAGATGATCTTGAACTCCTGATTTTCCTACCTCTACCTTCCAAACATTGGAGTTACAGGCGTGTGTCTCATGTCACCCTCTAAAGTTACAATTTCAGAGGGCTGGTGAGATGGTGCAGAGCTTTGGGGCACTGTCTGTTCTCACAGTGTCCAGTTCCCTGTTCACATGGCATCTCACAGCCAACTCCAGGGGAGCCAGCACTCCCTTCCTCCTCCTTGGGCACCAGGCACACACATGGTGCACACACGAGTATACACAGGCAAATGCTCACACATATAAAACAAAAATTAAAAAATTTTAAAATGTAGTTAGATTTTAAGTGCAAGTTGCTATGGTTGAATAGGAGTCCTTTAAAGCCCCATGTCCTAAAAGTGTAATCACCAGCCTAGGTCACCTTTATTGGGAGGTAACAACCTTTATGACATGGGACTGGTAAAGAGAAGTCACATGAGGGGGATGGACAGATGGCCCAGTGGTTAGAAGCACTGCCTATTCTTCCAGAGGACCTGTGTTTAATTTCCAGCACTCACATGGCAGCTCACAACCATCTGTAATTCTGGAGAAATTACATATAGATATAAATAAAAATAAATCATTAAAAAATCTTAAAAAGTGACATTATCAAGGTTTCCTCTTGAAGGGAATACTAGGACCTGGCACCCTACTGTGGTTTTGATTTGTATCCCTGCTCCCATGAGGTCCCCACCTCTTCATCCTAGGCCTATAGCAACAGTACCAAGCAGCTATAGACTGAAATCTCAGAAAATGTGAACCAAAAATGCCTTCTGTCATGGCTTGGGCATTAAATGAAGCTCTCTCCCTGAAGCAGCTGTGTCCACAGGTGGGACCCTGGAGGATGATGGGATGGTGAGGGCTCACCCACCCGACCTCCCTGTGCATTCCTAGCTCAGTGGGCTCCTGGGAGATGGTTGGGATTCAGATGGGATGTAGTAGGGGCAAGTAAGTCACTGGGGAGTGCCCTTGGCGGGTTTTCTTTCTGGTCCATTCTTTCTCTCTTCCTGCTTCTGGTCACTGTGAGCTAAGCAAGTTCATTCCACATCAGCCTCTCTGCCGTCACGACACCACAGGACCAGAAACAAGGAGCCAACTGTGAACCAAAAATAAGTTATTCCTAATTACAGTTGATTCCTCCAGTATTTTGTCACAGTGATGGAAACTGACTAACATGGTTGATTACCTCAGGTCCTTTGTCAGATTGACGCAAGGCTGACTAACATACCAGGGCTGCTCTTTCAAAGCAAACCCATTCAGCCTTTGATGGCTAAAAATGGCTGAGATGTAACTGATGTGTTTCACCTACAGAGAAAGATGCCACGACACCAGAGTTAGGGCTAGAAAATGGCGAGTGGCAGACCGCACCTGATACCAGGTGGGCTCCAATATGCCGGGCAGAGTAAGCCACATGGTGCCTTCCAGATGGTGCCAAGGATGGTGACTCACCCAAGGGTGCCAGCAGCTCTGTTCTGGACTTCATGGCAGATATGTCCTATTATGTATGTCCTGCTATTACTGTTGTGGAGCAGAGACCCGAAGGCCACTCAGTGAGACCAAAGTCCAAATTAATCAGGCTGGAAGAACAACTTCTTACAGAGGAGCCTCAAAAGCATTTTATAGGGCCCTTTTAAAGGTAAAGAGCACAGAAAAACTACATCCTGGTTGGCAGTTGCAGGGGAATGTTAAGCAATCAATTTAACATAACTCAAAAAAAAAAAACAAAACATGCCATTAGCTGGGCATTTTGTCCCTGATTTTCCAGAGCAGTCTTGGGTGTTTTCCAAAGGATTGTTCACAGCAGCGGGTATAGAAAAGGGGGCAGGTCCAGTTTCAGGTTAAATCAAAGATGGTTCCAGCTGAGACAAGATGGAGGAACCTTTGCCCTGTCACTTAACTGTGCTCCACCAAGGAAGGTAAAGGAGAAGGTGGGTCATGGTGATGGGCAGCTGTAGGTAGAAATTAACAATAGCTCAAATCTCACAAGCACTCCAGGAAGTACAAACACAACGAGGAAGCCTTGGCTCTGCACTCTCCTCTCTTTACTTCTTACTTTTTGGTTGAAACTGAGTCTTATTTTGTGTGGCAGGCTAGCCTCAGACTTACAACAATCCTCCTGACTCAGCTTTCCAAAGGCAGTGATGATAGGCATGTGTCACCATACCTAACTTACGTAAACATTTAGTATGGATAATATCAGTAGATTTATTTAATCTAAGAGAAAAAAAAAACTATTGTATTCAGAGCCAGGTGTTGTAGATGCCTCTGAGCTCAGAACTGGGGAGGTAGAGACCGAAAGATGAGAAGTTCACGGTCATCCTTTGCTACTGTGGGGATTAATCTTGGTTGTCAACTCCACTGCAGCTGGAATCAACTCAAATCCAAACTTCTCGGCACTAGTGTGAGAGGGCTTTCTCAACTGGATTTTTTTTTTTTTTGAAGTACAGAGACCTACCCTAACACTTGGCCACTAGAAGGTGTGGACGTTGGAGGAATAGTATTTTAAGGTGCGTTACTTTTGTTTATGTTGCATTTATTTAACTCTGTGAAGCTGTGTTACTGTGCCTGTCTAAAATATCTGATGGGCTAATAAAAGCTGAATTGCCAATAGTGAGGCAGGAGAAAGGATAAGTGGGGCTGCCAGGCAGAAAGAAGAAATAGGGGAGATCTGGGAGGATCAAGAAGATCTAGGAGGGGTGGGGCTGGAGAGATGGCTCAGTGGTTAAGAGCACTGATTGCTCTACCAGAGGACCCTGGTTCAATTCCCAGCACCCACATGGCAGCTCACAACTGTCTGTAACTCCAAGATCTGAACCCCCTCACACAGACATATATGCAGGAAAAACACCAATGTGCATAAAATAAGAATAAATAAATTATTTTTTAAAAAAGATCTAGGAAAGAGAAAACAAGACAAATGCTATCGGCCAGCCATACAGTCACACAGTCGCACAGTCAGTCAAACAGTCACACAGTCACACAATCACACAGACACACAGTCACACAATCACACAGACACACAGTCACACAGACACACAGTCACATAGACACACAGACATACAGACACACAGCCAGCCAAGGAGTAAGATTGAAAGTAAGATTACAGAAGTAAGAAAAGAGGGCTGGAGAGATGGCTCAGTGGTTAAGAGCACTGACTGTTCTTTCGGAGGACCTGAATTCAATTCCCAGGATCCACATGGCAGCTCACAAGTGTCTGTAATTCCAAGATCTCACACCCTTACACAGTTATACATACAGGCAAAACACCAATTCACATAAAATAAAAATAAATATAAAAAATTTTTTTAAAAAGTAAGAAAAGAAAAAAAGCCCAGAGGCAAAAGTTAGACAGGATAAAATAAGAAAAGCTGGTCAGAAACAAGCCAAGCTAAGGCCAGGCATTTATAATTAAAAATAAGCCTTCATGTCTGATTTATTTGAGACCCAGGTAGCAGGCACCCAAAAGAATAAAAAGCTAAAAGAGTAAAACAACCAACAACAGAAGTCCACATAAAAGGACAAGGACGTAGAAAGCTTTTGATTTTTGCCTCCTGGCTCACACTCTTGCTGGCAAGTTCATCTGTCTTGCTGCTCAGGGTTCTTTTCCTATATCAGAACCAAAATCTTCAGCATTCCAGCAGAGGCTGGAGATCAGCTGCTCTCCAGGAATCCTCTGGGACTGCAGCACCAGATTTGGACTGCTAAGATATCCAGCCTCAGGGACTGAATAGCTACTGGAATATACTGTGTGTGTGTATCTGTCTGTCTGTCTGTCTGTCTGTCTGTCTGTCTGTCTCTCTCTCTCTCTCTCTCTCTCTCTGTACATATATATATATGTATATTCTGTTCTGTTACTTCCTTCAGAGAGTTCTAACAACACCTACATAGCAAGTTTGAGGCCAGTCTGGGATAGAGATTCTGTCAAAAGAATAAACAAACAAAAGTCCCTGACATATATTGTAATCAGAACAGTAGAATGAGGCCCAACAATTTTGATCAAATTAGCAGAATATATTACAAGTCTGTCCCCATGTAGATAGACATCAATATGTTTGGCAATTAAAACTTTTGCATGTGGTAAAATACAATTTTTGGCCTTTGAAGCATGATCTTAATTAGTCTTATCAAATAAAACCAGGAGTTAAATATTGGGGTGATAACCTGAAAGATCAGAGAAGCACAGGAGCAGCCGCCAGTGACTTCTTACCTCTCCAGGTCGTCTGACTGAATGGGGGGAAGAGCCTGCCTCCACCTTCCAAGTGTGCTGGGATTAACGGTGTGAGCCACCACCACCTGGCCTCTGTGGTTAACTAGTGGCTAGCTCCTCCCTCTGATCCCCAGGCAAGTTGTATTTGTCAGAACTCAAACAAAAATTATACAACAGGCATTTAGTTTTATTAATTAATTTTGAAAGGAAGAATCATGTATTGAGTACATTGCATAGCATCTGCCAGGGCGGTAGGTCCAGCGCTGCCAGTGCCCATGGAGTTTAGTATTGTTTTTCAAATACATAAAATCACAAAATCAGTATGATAACTCAATGACAGCTTCAAAGCCACCCTAGAGTGTCCTCCTGTGTTACTTTGTAGCAAGACCCTGCCCACAGACCTTTCCAGCTGCAGGTCTGTGCTGTTTTATGAGTTTTAGATTTGTTCACAGATTGAAGCAGTGTGCAACCTCTGGAGTCTGGTTCCTAGCAGCTGTGATATACATCTGAGAAGTAATGATGTATTTATCAGCACAAAGTTACATAATGTTCACCACCACCCCACCCATGAGAAACAGGGTCTCTCTGTGTAGCTCTGGCTATTCTGGAACTTACTGTATAGATCATGCTGGCCTCAAACTCACAGAGATCTGGTCTGCCTCTGCTTTCCAAGTTCTGGGATTAAAGGTATCCACCACAAATGCCTGGCTAAATGTTCACAATTAAAACAAAATAATTGAACAAAGTATAAAAGGTCCCTCAAAATTCCCACCCCAATCTTACTCTATTTTTTCCTTTTCCATGAACTTAGCATCTTACATATTCTGTCCATCATGTGGCTTGTCTGTACCAAATAAAACGTGAGTTCTTTTTTTTAATACTTATTTTTATATGAATTGGTGTTTTGCCTGCATGTATAACTGTGTAAGGGTGTGAGATCTTGGAATTACAGACAGTTGTTAGCTGCCATGTGGATGCTAGGAATTGAACTCAAGTCCTCCTAGAGAACAGTCAATGCTCTTAACTGCTGAGCCATCTCTCTAGCCCAAAACACAAGTTCTTAAGTGTAGAGATGTTTGAGTATCTTGAGCAGGCTCTTGAATAAATATGTATTAAATGAATAATGTCCGTGCATTTGCATATACTCCTCACGTTTGGCTCTGCGTTTGTGGACAGGATCTTTTTTTTTTTTTTTTTTTTCTGCAGATGAGTTTATTAGGATGGAATCACCGCTAATTACATAAGAGAAGCTACTTGCCACAATCAATGAGGTTCTCAAGAACTTATGATTCACATTAGAACAAATGGTTCAAAACCACCAGGAACTTTTCCTGATGCCCTGTAACAAGGCTGAGGCAGATGAATCTGCACATTTTACTTCAATCTGCTAAAGAGTTTGTGGGCCACACAGTGATCCCGTGCATGCAAGAAGTCAAAGAGCTCCTCTGTACAGTCCTCCTCCGTCTGTGACCGGGAAGACACATGGTTGTCACAAAGCTCCAGCCACTCCCAGGCCTTTAAACACTTCTCCAACTGCTCACACTGCTCTCTCACTGTTGTTAGGGGGTCCACTAATTCTTCTTCCTCTTCTTCCTCTTTGGGGGTCTCTGGATCCGGTCAGCATCTTTTGTTCATCCTCTAGGCCCATGTCAGGATGCTGTTCGGGATTCAACACCAGGAGAAACAACCGTAACTACACTTTGGGATCAAAACGACAGGATCTTTTAAACATTCATGTGTGTGTGAACGTGCATGCAAAGGAGGAACTTGTGAAAGCTGACTGTCTTCTACCTTCTTGGGCGTCCTGGGTATGGAACTTGGGTCCTTAGGCAGCAAGCACCTTTACCACTTAGTCATTTCGTGAGCCCACCGAGTCCTTGAAATGGACTTCCTTTCTTTCTGTGTTCTTGAAATGTGGGGACTGCAGGTCACACCTTTGCTTCCTTCTTTCATGGGATCCCTCTCCTTCCTTAACATGACTTTTTTCTTTACTTCCTACTTCCTCTTTTCTTCCTTTCTTCCTTCCTACCTTCCTTCCTCCCCTTCTCTCTTTTGTTTTTTTTAAGATTTATTTATTTATTATGTATACAGTATACAGAAGAGGGTACCAGATGTCATCATAGATGGTTACAAGCCACCATGTGGGTGCTGGGAATTGAACTCAGGACCTCTGGAAGAGCAGTCAGTGTTCTTAACCTCTGAGCCATCTCTCCAGCCATTTCTTTTTTTTTTTTTTTAAGACAGGGTTTCTCTGTGAAACAGTCCTGGCATCCTGGCTCTTCTGGAACTCATTCTGTAGACCAGGCTGACCTCAAACTCACAGAGATCTGCCGGTCTCCGCCTCCCAAGAGCTGGGATTAACAATGTGCTCCACCACTGCCTGGCTAGTATCTTTTCATATTTATCTTTTGCATTTTTTCTCATCTCCTCTCTGGCAATATTGGTTATGTTTGATTCATTTATGAATTCTTCATCACCATCATTTTCTGTACAATCGATGGCCACTGCCATTCCTTGCTCTTTTGTTTGAATTTAGGAATAAACATCTTGCTCAGTTCTAGCCAAGGAGCCATTAGGAAGGAGTCATAGGGAGAGGTGTCATTCAGGCAATTGTAAAAAGCAAAGGACACATCAAATGAGGCAAACGGATGATCAACAAATATACTAACACAGAGAAGCAATGGTCAAACTAGCCACAGCTGACGCCATCGCCATCACACCGGCCCAAACCTACGAAGGGGGCTCCATGGGGAGCTGAGCCTGGCAGGGGCGCAGTATCTCAGAGAGGAACAGCAGCCGATTCTCAACCAGCCACAGTGAATATATCTTAGACTAGAAAAATATCCTAGCTAATTTACAGACTTATGTGTAAAAAAATGTATAGAATTTTAAGCTACAGTATTGAGGGAGGTGTATCTGGTACAGAGCTATTGAAAGACCCTTAGAGGAGACCCCAGCCCCAAGAACCAACACAGATCACTGGCTGTAAATAACAAGAGGTTTTTTTTAATACTACACAGGCGCCTGCGGGCGATTAGCAGCTTCAGCTAACTGAGCGAGCGGGCACAAAGAACAGCCCCCTTTTATACAGAGAGAGGGGGTCTCATCTGCTTAGACATAGTGACATACATCTCATTGGCTACTTTGATCTACATACAAAGTTCCGCTAAGGAGTAATGCTGCAAACCATATACAAGGTTCAGCTATGGGGCAAGGTTGTAAAGGTTTTGATCCTGGAGGTGCTGTGAACATGTGGTTTGGGTTAAGATTAGACACTCCCGGTCTCTTCACCCTCCCGTGGCCTTCCTTATCTTTTTTCAAAGGACTCTTAACTGTCGGTTTCTTGATTTACTGAAGCTTGCCCTCAATATGACTTCCTGCTAATTGCCCAAATGTCCTTCAGCTAGGCTTGCCCTCATGTTGACCTCTTACTAGCTGGCCTTGTGGAAAATTTACTCTGTTTTGGGTTTGAGGTCTTTCACTATAACTAACTGATACAAAACCTCAATAACAAACATATCTGAACGGCCTAGTGCCACAAAGATTGGCTAACTGACTGTAAGAAATATATGAAAAATTGTCTCTAGTCATTAGTGTGCAATATGTTGTCTCATAAGGGTTGGAGTGTAAGAATTTACTAGACATGGTTCACATTGACATTGATTAGCCCAGGCCCTGCTGGTAGAAAGTAGAACTAAGCAGTCACATACCCTTGTGATACGATTTGGATGTAAGATGTCCCCCACACCCCATCTCGCTCAGGTATTTGAACACTTGATCTGCAGCTTGTGACTTGGTTCTGAGAGGTCATGGGACCTCTAGAAGGAGGGGTAGACCTTGAAGAGGTCAGTGCTGTGGGCCTTTTGGGTTGTAGTGTGACTCTGGTTCCAGCCCAAATTCTAGGGTTCCTGACTGATGACATACTATAACCACAGCTATGAGCTGCCCCACTAACATTCTTTCCCTGCCATGGATGGTGTTTTAGTTTTCTTTCTGTTGTGACAAAACACTCTGACCAAAAGCAATGTAGGGGGAGAATGGGTTTATTTCAGTCTACACTTCCACATGCATGGCCCATCACTGAGGAAGTCAGGGCAGGAACTTACTGCAGAAGCCACAGAGGAACACTACTTCCTGGCCTGCTCCAGGGCTCAACTTTGGCTAGTTTTCCTATACAGCCCAGGACCACCTGCATAGAGATGATGCTCACAGTGGGCGGAGCCCTTGCATCAATTAGCGATCTAGACAACCCCCCACAGACATGCCCACAGGTCATCTGATTCCTCAGTGGAGGCTGTGTCTATCTGACAGAGTTAACTAGGGCAGACTGTAACCCCCGAGTCATGGATCAGAGTAAACACTTTCTCTTTAAGTAGTACCCATCAGAACAATGGTGATAGACCACACTAAAAACCTAGGGGAGGAGCAAACTGGAAGCCTCTGAAGCTGAGATGCTGGGAAAACTACACGACATTACAACTCAATACAATTGATACCAAGCTGCAGTGTCCCTGTAGCCTTCTCAAAGCCAGAGAATGTCCCCAAAGACCCCAATGCCAGCAGGCAGAGAGGAGCTATAAAGACACTGTAACCACAACCTTCTAAGAGAAACTATTCGGACCCAGAAGGTGCCTCAGGATGGAAGGAAATCTGTCAAAAAAAATGGTAGTAAAAAAATCCTGAGCCACCTGTGACACATCTAGGGGTGTCTGGGTAGAAGTCATTTATTTCTAAATGTGTTTTCACAGCCTTTCAGAATTGATAGAAAATCCTATTAATGAAGAAAAAGTAAATAAAGCAGAAACATCAAGCCTGAAAAAAAAATAGTTCCCTACATTGGTGTGTTTGTTTAGATGAGGTAAGATGGCTTCTGACAAAACTTGGAAGTTCAGGGTCTGCCTAGTGAGTTTAGTTAGTGATGACAGCCAGCCTCTTGGATTTTCTTCAATAGTTTGAGTCAGAACCTGGCCACCCCTAGGTGCATGAGTTAAAAGCAAGGTAGGTTGGGGCTGGAGAGATGGCTCAGTGGTTAAGGGCACTGACTGTTCTTCTGGAGGACCTGAATTTGATTCCCAGCATCCACATGGCAGCTAACAACTGTCTGTAATTCTAAGATCTGACACCCTTACACAGTTATACACGCAGGAAAAACACCAATTCACATAAAATAAAAATAAATATTTTAAAGAAAAACAAGGTAGGTAAGGGCTGGAAGGGTGGCTCAGTGGTTAAGGATGCTTGCTCCTCTTGTAGAGGACTTGGGTTCTGTTCTAAGCACCCCCACGAGAGCGCTTAACTGTCTCTAACTTCAGGTTCATCTGATTCTCTCTTCTGGTCTCCATGTGTACTGCATACACATAGTGAACTTATATGCAGACAAAGACCCATACATATAAAATAAAAATAAATACATCTTTTAAAAATACAATATTTTTTTAAAAATAGAGAAGATGGGCATGGTGGCACACATCTTTAATCTCAGCACCCAGGAGGCAGAGGCAGGTGAATCTCTGTGTGTGGTGAGCCGCTTCTGGCCTGCAGAATGACGAGTCACCACAAGCACGATTCTTCTCGGATTACACTTTATTGGAGTACAGCTCAGTACAGCTCAGTACAGCATGGTGGAAAGAAGACCCCAAGCCTGAGATGCAGCCTGCTTATATAGGGAAGCCGGGGCGTGTGATTGGTGCCCAACTAATGCCTCATTAGCATATAGCTGGTGATTGGTTCAAAGTAATACCCATTAGCATATAGCTGGTGATTGGTCCAAAATAATGGCTCATTAGCATATTTGGGGATTGCATCGGATAGGTCACTACTCGATGCCTAATTAGCATAAGCACATCGGATTGGTCACTACTCGATGCCTAATTAGCATAAGCGGCGATAGAATGTTCCAGCAAGTTGTGCAAAGGCAAACCGCGTCCTACATCTCCCCCTTTTTTGTTTTCTAAAGGCACAAACAGGATATAGCCCGTACAGGTGTTCACCTCATGATGTGCCCACCGCTCAAAGGCTGTTTCCTGCTGCCAGGATCCCCAAGACGCCTTCCTGCATGCAAGGCCAGTGAGGGCGGCAGGGTGCAAAGGCCGTCTAAGAGGAGAATGATTCCCTATAGAGGTGCAATGGCAGCTAAAGCCTCTCTGTGCAAGGGCAATCATTGTAAGTTCTTAAGGGTGGAGAGTCAGGCTGCAGGGGAGTGCCCTGCATCGACAGCCAAGAGTGCCTGAGTGAGTAGTACCTTTTCTCGACGTGCTCTGATGCGAATACGGCAAACCAGCCAGAGGCAAAAAACAATCCCAAATAAACAGCAGGCTGCAAAAATTCCCACTCCCACCCACTCCTTGAAAAAGGAAAGGGCAGAAGTGAGCCAAGAAGTAAAGTCCCCAAGTGTAACAGGCTCCAATCTTGCAGCATTCAAGCGTGCGATCAGGAACTTTTGCTTGAGGATCATCTTCTCGGCTTCCATAAACCAACTTCCACTTAGAAATTCTCCAATTCTTCGACTTTCATTCAAGGCATCTGAAACTACAAGAGGGGTAACACAAACATGCCCTAATTTCTGTACACAGCCCACTTGTATTAGGCCATATACATCTTCAATAGCCTCTTCTAGTAAATTTACTCTTTCATTGGTGGCAAGGATACCACTCAGCAAATGAGAATTAAACTGTACTTGCTCCTCTAAAATTTGCGAAGTTTGAGCCACAATATCATTAATTTCCTGGGCAGACTTGACTTGGCTGGCCATGGCTACACCTGCAGTAACTGCTGCAGTTGCTGAAATGGCAATGGCAGCCACAGTAGCGGCCGTAATGCCGAAGTCCCTCTTATGGCGTAACAGACTCATCATAGGGAACTGCTCTGGGTCAGCTTCCACAGGCATGGGGACAAAGGTAGGCATTCTAACAACTACTGCTGTAGTCACCACTGATCCATTCCAGCACTCTGCCAACCAAAAACTGCCTGAAGCGGTGCAGTTTTTACTAGAGTTAGGAGAAACATAAAAGGTGACTTCAAACACACCAAAGCTGCTGACCCTGTGTAATTGCTAACCTCGTTGTTATAAGATGTTAATTTTAATTTCATCCTTGCTCTATTACCTGATTTCACCACACCTGACACATTATAAACCTTACCCAAGGATCCTTGGAAGTTCACAAGAGCAGAAACATCTGCACTGGCCCCTGCCTCATTAATCAATACCCAGGAAAAGAATGGCCATTCTTCAGCAAACCAAGTTGTGTTATCCGATTTCTCAACACTTCCCATATAGGGCCTCAAGCAAGGAGAGAATTCAAATCCCGGACTAAGCTGTTTAGTTCCCCAAGTTCTATCTTGGCAGGAAGTGAAGGTAGGAAAACTACTTATAAATGGTTGATAATAGGAAGCAACTATAGGTCTTGTGGCATTTTGTCTATTTTTATTACGGTTATGTAATGGAACTATCCCTTCATGAGTCAGGATCATGGTGGTAGCCTTCACCTCGTAATTTCCATTAACTCCTGATCCTGTGCCAGAGGCGGAACCAGTAACTATCTGTCCCAAAGCCTCAGTTAATATATGCACAGGAACTTGATTGTCCTTTAGGGGGTTTACCCAATAAGTCAAGTTTTTCCTGGCTAAAAAAAATACAGTCATCATTCTCTTTAAGACTAAAGCAAAGTGACTGATTCAAATTAATATTACTAGCATTATATTCTGCCCAATCCGTGGAAAGGGGCTGGGCACAAGGGACATCTAATTCACATGAAGTGGAAAATATTGTAGGGAGAACTCTGGACTGAACATGACTGGCATAGGTAATGGCCAGGTCCGACTAATCCCCCCAGAGTATCATTTTTTCTGCCTGAATCAGGGGGAAGACAGTCAGGAGTATCCATATCAGCTTCATCCTTAGAGTCGTCCTCAATGCGTCTCATCAATCTTGATGGCACCCAGACTGGCTCCTGATTCTGTGGAGAAACACATAAAGATCCCCTGGATCGAACAATAATGCGATCCGGGCCTCGCCATTGATTAGAAAGTACATCCTTCCACAAAACTTTGCCTTGATTGTTGGGTTCTGACGTCATATGATGTTCGGCAACAGTTTCATTTTTATCATTTAAATTTAGAAAATTTATAGTGAATAAGGCAAGAGAGAGCCTTTGTTTGGGGGTGCAGTTCTCTGGTATTCCCCCTTTTTGTTTTCGCAGGAAGTCCTTGAGCGTACGATGCACTCACTCTATTATCCCGTGCCCTTGTGGATTATAGGGCAGGCCTGTGATATGTTTCACTTGCATTTTGTGACAAAATGAGGCAAAACTCTTAGATGTATAGGCTGGCCCGTTGTCTGTTTTCAGTGTATCGGGCTTGCCCCAAGCTGCCCAAGCTTCAAGGCAGTGGGTAATGACATTGTCAACCCTTTACCCAGAAAGAGGTGTAGCGTGCATTACTCCAGAACATGTATCAATGGAGACATGCACATACTGAAGCTTTTCAAAGGATGGAACATGGGTAACATCCATCTGCCAAATTTCAAGTGGAAAAATGACTCTGGGATTAACTCCTATTTTCTGAGCAGGCAAGAATTGCACACAAGCAGAACAGCTTTTCACAATATTCCTAGCTATCTCTCTAGAAATTTTAAATTTAGTTCTTAAAACAGCAGATGAAACATGGTATAAGCTATGAAACTCTCGCGCTTGTGTTTCAGAGTCTAATGCCACAAAAGCACACATTGCCAGATCAACTTGTTCATTGGCTTTTGCCATAGGACCAGGTAACAAAGAGTGAGCTCGGATATGAGTAATATAAAAGGGATTGGATCGATGCAAAATCTCACCTCTTATTCCTGCTAAAAATGAGGCTACCATGCTAGAGGGTTTAATATAGGAAACAATTTCTAAATTTTTAACAGCATTCACCACATATGATGAATCAGATACCAAATTAAAAGACTCAGGAAAACATTTAAAAACCTCTAAAACTACTTGACATTCTACTATTTGGGGAGCATTTGGACGGCACTCAACAGTTACAGGTGAGCCTCCTTGTACCATATAAGCTCCCTTCCCAGTCTTAGACCCATCCGTGTAGATAGTTAAGGCATTGCTCAACGGTTGCTTCCTCGTAATCTGAGGAAACACCACAGGCTGCTGAACTATGAATCTTAAAAGTTCACTCTTGGGCAAATGATTATCAATTGTACCAGAAAAGGCACAAACCAATATAGCCCATTCTGAGGCAGTGGCAGCCAATATCTCTACTTGTTCTTTTGTATAAGGGACTATAAGTCGATCAGGTGTCTTGGCAAAAAATGCAATAGATTGTTTAATGCCGTCATAGATGGATAGTGGGACAAGGTTCTCATCCCTGTAGATTTAGTATGAATCCACAGTAGAGGCCCTTCTTGCCAAAGAACACCAGTTGGAAAGCCTAAAGTGGGAAGGATACACATTCAAATGGGCTTGGATTCATCACAGTGCACCAACTATGCCCTAGTAATTGCTTGCTCTACCTTTTTAAGTACTATCTGAGCCTCTGGGGTTAGCTGACGTGGGGAATTAAGATCTGGATTTCCCTCTAAAATATCAAATAAGGGTTTAAGCTCAAAGCGAGTTAATTTTAAATATGGCCGAATCCAATTTATATCCCCAAGCAATTTTTGAAAATCATTTAAAGTCCTTAAGCAATTGGTCCTAATTTCTACCTTTTGTGGTCTAATATGGGCATTCTGAATAATAGCTCCTAAAAATTCAATAGCTCCTCCCTTCTGTATCTTCTCCAGAGCAATAAATAAACCTTTATCTTTTAATTCTTTGGTTAACAAACTTAACGCTAATTCTAACAATTCCATAGTAAGGGCTGCAAGCAAAATATCATCCATATAGTGTACAATTCTAACACGAGGAAACTTATTTCTTACTGACTGTAAAGCTCTATCTACATAAAGCTGACACATTATAGGACTATTGGCCATACCTTGAGGAAGATCAACCCACTGATATCGCTTATTGGGCTGTTTATGATTAATAGAGGGTAAAGCAAATCTTTCCTTATCCTGACTATTTAGGGGAATGGAAAAGAAACAATCTTTAATATCTACCGCTACAACAGACCAGTTCTTTGGAATAGCTGTTAAAGCTGGTAGACCCCTCTGAATGGGTCCCATGACTTGCATTTGTTGATTTATAGCACGCAGATCGTGAAGTAAGCGCCATTTTCCTGATTTCTTTCTGATAACAAATATGGGAGTGTTCCAGGGAGACTGCGAGGGCTCTAAGTGCCCTAGCTGTAACTGTTCCTGAACCAACATAGAAGCTGCTTCCAATTTTTCTTTTGACAGAGGCCACTGAGGTACCCACACAGGTGCAGTGGTCATCCATGAGATAGGAATCATAGGCTCAGTGACCCCTGTGAAAAACCCAAGCCTTGCCGATTGGCGTTACCTTGAGCCTCTATTGGTGTAGTAATGCCTTGTAAATTACGTCCTAACCCTTTGCTTGGAACAAACCCTGATCTAATCATGATATTTTTTGCTGTGTCAGAATAATCATTAGTAAGCTTAAGATTCATTTGACTCTGGATATCCCTGCCCCAAGATTAATTGGCAGTCCTTCAACTACAAAAGGCTGAAACTTCCCCTTTTGGTCCTCTATTTTCCATGTCAATTCCTTAGAGCTAATTCTAGGGGCATCTGCGTAACCTAAACCTTGCAAGGTCCACAAAGATGTTAGAAGTGGCCATGATCGTGGCCAATCTCTAATTGTAATTATACTTCTGTCTGCTCCAGTATCTACCAATCCTTGAAATTTTCTCCCTTCTATTATAATATCAAGCATAGGGCGGTCATTAAGAGATAGTGACAGAAAGGCCAAATCAACTCTGGTGGATCCAAAGCCCTTGGATCCCCATTCTTTTGAGTATGCAGGGTAATTGTCATGGAAAGAAGGCAAAATTAATAATTGTGCAATGCGATCACCAGGGGTTATGGTAATTATCCCTCGAGGGGATTGACACATTACTTTGATGACTCCAGTATGATCTGGATCAATAACTCCAGGCATAACAATGAGTCCCCGTAAGGTGGAAGAGGAACGGCCTAACACTAGCCCAACTGTCCCTTCTGGGAGTGGCCCGTGCATGTCTGTGTCTAAGGGTTGTATTCCCATGCCTGTTGTTAGTACCATTCTGGAGGTGGCACGGAGGTCCAGCCCTGCGGAGCCTGATGTGGCTCGTCGCGGAGCCTGATGTGGCTCGTCGCGGGGCCTGAGTGGTTGGAAATTCACTTCCTCATGGGCCCCAAATATTTTTGGGCCCTGAGACCAGGGGCCTGCTACCCCATTTTTTGGACTAACTACGTGGGCAACAGGTTGAATAGGTTGCCCATTAATGTCTTTAACAGACCTACATTCGTTGGCCCAGTGTTTACCCCTTTTACATCTTGGACATGTCCCTGGAGTCTTCACTTTTTGAGATAGTCTTGTCCTTGTCATGGGGGCAGCTTCTTGGCACTGTCTTTTAACATGTCCAGGCTTGCCGCACCGAAAACACACCCCACTGCTGTTAGAACCTTTATTACTGCGAGAAGCAGCCATCACAGCAGCGGTGAGTTCTGCATTTGACAAAGGTCCTCCAATTTCTCGGCACATTTTCAACCAATATTCTAGGTCCTTTCCTTTGTGCGGGGTGATAGCCCTACGGCACTCTTTTGTACACTGCTCATAAACTAATTGCTTTACTAGCGGCAGTACAGTTTCCACATCACCAAAAATTCGTTCTGCTCCATCCATCATTCGTGCTACAAAGTCAGAAAATGGTTCTGTGCTGCCCTGAATTATTTTGGTTAGGTTCCCTGTGACCTCCCCCTTATTGGGAAGGGCTTGCCAAGCCCTAATATTGATGGTGTTTATTTGAGTATAAACTTCCACAGGATATGCTGTCTGATTATTTATCCATTGTCCTTGCCCTAACAGCATATCTACATTCCATGCTGGCTGCCCATTGGCAGTGTTCTCCCTGGCCTGACTATGTGCCAGATCAGTCACAATTGACTTCCAGTCTAAATATTGCCCCATAGTTAAGCAGGCTCTGGCAATGTCTTGCCAATCAGTGGGTGTTAAAGCATTGCGTGTAAGGCGCTGCAGCAACATGATGGTATAATTGGCAGCCACACCATCTCTTTTTGCTGCCTCTACAAGATCTTTAATAATCTTATGGTCAATTACTTCATAATATTGACCACGTGTGGCTGGATCCTCAAACACTGGGAAGGCTGTGGTTACCCTAGACCACACTTCCGGGGGGATGAATGTGCATCCCAACTTGTTCCCTAAAGGAAGGGGAGCAGTTGCTCTAGCCTTTGTGGGATTGAAAGGCGGTGACCGACTGAGTGGTGGGGGATCATAGCATTCTCGCTCATAGGCTGCAGCTGCCTCCTCTACATCCTCCTCCTGCTCAGGGTCTAGCTCATCTTGAGATATATATAAATCTTTAAATTCATCTAGGACTGGGTACAGTCCTGGCACCGGTGCTGAATTTTTCTTTTCTTTTTTCTTTTTCTTAGGCCTATCCTTTGTAGTCCCTGCACCTCCATTTTCAGAGGCACTATCCTGGCATATACTGAGAGCCTTATGTCCTTGCTGAATAATGTCCTCATATTTCCCATCCTTTAGGCAATAATAGATCATACGCCATAGCGGAAGGGTGCCTCGGGAAAGTGTTCCCTCCGTGTTACGTTTCTCTAAATCCCTGCCAAGTTTTTCCCATGATGAAACAGTCAAACTGCCTGACACCCCGAACCACGGAGCACTGCTTTCGATATTTTCCAGCAACCGATTTATGGCTCTACAGGAAAGCTTTAGCCCTCGGCTACTCAATATAGCCTGAATAGGTTCGTGGAACTCGGTCGTAGAGTCGACAGACAATTTGTTCCCCATCCTGCGCTCTGATCTACGAGCGACTTATAGACATATGTCTGATTTATTGCACAGCCAGGGACGGCACTCCTTGCCTGGTTGATGGCACCACAGCCACACGCAGACAAGAAAAATCAGGACAGATACGATGAAAAAAACTGCAGCGAAGATCTCAGGCTCTAGACTTCCCAGGAGGACGCGCATATCTGGATGGACTACTCACCGACGGTCCACTCCATGTGTCGAGTTCGGTCTTCTCTGCGAAGGTGCGAAGGTGCGAAGGTTCCCGGGTTTCGGCGCCACTTGTGGCGAGCCGCTTCTGGCCTGCAGAATGACGAGTCACCACACGCACGATTCTTCTCGGATCACACTTTATTGGAGTACAGCTCAGTTGAACATGGTGGAAAGAAGACCCCGAGCCTGAGATGCAGCCTGCTTATATAGGGAAGCCGGGGCGCGTGATTGGTGCCCAACATAATGCCTCATTAGCATATAGCTGGTGATTGGTTCAAAGTAATACCCATTAGCATATAGCTGGTGATTGGTCCAAAATAATGGCTCATTAGCATATTTGGGGATTGCATCGGATAGGTCATTTCTCGATGCCTAATTAGCATAAGCACATCAGATTGGTCACTACTCGATGCCTAATTAGCATAAGTGGCAATAGAATGTTCCGGCAAGTTGTGCAAAGGCAAACCATGCTCTACATCTGTGAATTCATAGAAAGTTCCAAAACAGTCAGAGCTATCTAGAAAGACCCTGTCACAAATAAACAAAAATGAAGAAAGCACCAAGCCAAGCACAAGTCTTAAATATCTATGAAATCCCACTTTAAAACATGTCTAGAGGGGCTGGAGAGATGGCTCAGCGGTTAAGAGCACCCTCTGCTCTTCCAGAGGACCCGGGTTCGATTCCCATCACCCACATGGCAGCTAACAACTGTCTGTAGTTCCAGTTCCAGGCAAATAAATAAATAAATAAAGTTGTTTTTTTTAAAAAAAAAAAAAAAAACATGTCTAGACAATAAAAATCCAAACCACATGCCTAAGTTTATAACAAAACTGGATAATAGTGGATATATACCACAATGCCCCAAATACAAGCTAGTAAGACCAATTTGCTGACATCCAAAGACTTGAATAGAGTCAGTGTCTCACAGGAATAGCAAGGAAGTGGTGGAGACCGGAGAAGTTACCTACTGGTAACTGGGCAGGCCTGTTCAAAACATTGGGTGGAAGGACCGGCCCATAGAGGATTCAGGAGAAGCAGGAAGGTAGCGCTGTAAGGCAACTTGAAAATATAACGTGTGGTACACACAGAAAAATAGCTCTTCACGGGAGGACCAAAGAGACAGAGTTCCCTGTCCCTCTCCTGACCAGGGACCTGTGTTTATTAATAAAGGGGTCCTACAAAGCTCCTCATTCTATCTCTTAAGGGGTTAGGTCTTACAGAAGTGGTGCGCTTCATCCAGCTCCTTTGTCCGCAAATTCTCCAATCAGGTAGGCTACAGACCGGGGCTCCAACCTCTCCAACACTTCATATTTTCCAGTCAATCGTATTTACAAAACAGGAATAGTTTTAAGGAGTCCCATCTTGCTTATCACAAAAGAATGTGAGGCTGGTCAAGAGACTACGTGCCAAAGTAAGAAGGTCACAGGCAGGCTTTTCTTGCGGTGGTGAGTTCTGTAGATAAAACCCCTTGGTACTGTAGATTCTTGGGCAGAGTTGCCCGCTCTTTCATCCTCGACTTTTGTCCCCTGTAAATGGTAACAGAAATGGTAATCTGCATCAGAGGGATGATTTGAGAATGATATGAAGTAGTAGGGAAAGGCATCATATTGTCTGATGTTACCTATGAATCCCCTCCTAGCTTCTTCCTTTGTTGAACTTGGCTAGCTCTCCTAGGTTTCCTCGCGCGCAAACGCCAGGGGGCGACCTAGACGGAGGGAACTCCAGCCACAAACCCTTGCCGCAGCGTCATGAACCGCCACGCGGTGGCGCTAAGGCACAGGCTGTCAGGTTTTCCGCAGAATTCGGGGAACTGAGAATTAATTGAATGAGGGAAAGGGGAATCCTGGGAGCACAGGGGCCCTGAACCAGAACCAGAGATGCTTACACCTAACAGCCCCTTGGGCTCTGGGACACAGTAGGATCAGTGGGGAATGAGTAGGTTCTGGCACTCTTTCGTTCTGGCTGTGTCTGCATCCCGTCACTCTGCAGCCCTGTTATCTGATACGCGGAGGGAGCGCGCGTCTCTGTGGGCTCCTCTGCTTGCTGAAGCCCATTCATCTGCAACCGCGGCACTCGGTTGCCATGACAACGTGATGCAGACGGAGGAGGGTGGCCAGGAGGAGGGAGGCCCTGCGTGACGTCTGCACTCCTCGCAGCTCATCTCTCGCGGCCTCCCAGTTCTTGCCTATTTTGGAAGAGAGCCGCAGCCCTTCTGCTGATGCGCGCGCTGGCGCCTTTTTAAGGCAACTGGCAGAGTGGCGGCTTCGCCAGAGCTCAGGAGCTGCCCCCGCCCCTGAGCAGCAGAGTCCTGGCCGGCCTTGGAAGCCCCCCAGAGCCATCGCCCCACCCCATTCCTATCCTAATGCCCTCCACCTTTGTGGGGACATTTCAACCTTGGAGAGAGGAGGTCTTAACCTTAACCCCTCGTCCTCCGCCCCCAAGTTGGGGAAACTGTCTTATAGACAGACACCTTGGAAGGAAACAAGATGCCAGGCCTATCCGTGCTTGGAGATCCTACGGACAAGGCCACAAGAGGGACCATGCCAGGTGAGGACCTAGAGGCCCGCGGGCCTCCTTTCAGCCCCTGATTAAGCCTTTTGTTCCTGGGGCTCAGTTTCAAGTAGATTGGGATCTCAGGAAAACCCAGCCCTCTCATTAAACTGAAAGGGAAAATGAGGCACAAAGGAGACTAGTGATCAGCTAGAGTCACGTGGCTAGTTCCTAGAGGAACATAGACCGGGGAGCCTGGCTTCCTGGCCCCGGGAGAGCCCCCTAACAGTCTCCCTTAACGCTGGAGACTACTGTTTCTTTTTCTCCCTTGCCCTGCACCCAGCCAAGGGCTGGGCAACTCCGCCTGCATACCATCTGTCTTTTCTTCCCCAGAAACATCCAGATCTTAGGTGGTTTTTTTGGACCAATGGCTTTTCTGGAAACTTCTGGATCCCATGGACTCCATGACCAGGTTGCTGCTTATAAATATCTGCTTCCATTCCAGACTTCTTGCAGCCTACCAACTCTCTGGAACATTCTGGAGTCAAATGTCTCCTAGACTGCCTGCAAGTTCCACTTGGCTTCTGAATGGAAATGTGGCCTGCTGGACACTGGCAGGACTCCCTAGAGCCATGTGGACCCGGCCCCTTGGACCCTCTCCCCAATCTTGATGACACCTGACAGAGGACAACATGATGCACTTGGCCATTCTTGAGGAGATATACAATTTCCAGACATCTGTGGGTCTCCATTCTGGACCAGGGTTGGGGAACCAGAGTGGATTTGAACTAGATCAGCATTTGTGGTTCTGTGTAGCACCTATCCCAGGAGCCTTGAATGGTGCTTCCAAGGGGCATCCCTTGCCAAGGGCCAAGCCTTCAATGCACAAAGGGAGAAACTGAGGCAGTCTTCAAAAAGACATCATTTGCCAAGGTCACAAGGCAAGGAAGGCAGTGTATTTGTTGCTGAAATTAGGACCCAGAACACTCCCTCCTGACCTCAGAGACCGCCTTTGAATGACACACAAGGTCACTGCACTGTGTGAGCCAAAGACATGTTTCAGGATCTGCCGTCTCCAACTGTGACTGTGGTCCTTGGGTTACTTCATTCTGCAGTAGCCTTCAGTCACCTGGGAAAGATGACCTCAAAAAATTCCCTCTTCAGTCAGGCCCCTAAGATTCTCTGGAAGTGGGTATTTGGGCTAGACTGTGGGTTCCATCTATGACTGCCTGAGGGACCAGGCTGAAAGGATCCTTTTCCTACCACCAGATGGAAGTTAAGGAGGCTGCAGATGGTAGTTACCTTCAGGTGCAGACTGCACAGACCACACTCAGGATAAGCTGGGGTCTGTTTTGTGCATTTTGGACCCCATCAGACTCCTTCACGGGTGAGTCCCCTGATGAAGTTGGTACAGACTTATAAGAATGGCCCTGGCTGGGTTGGACCTAGTGAATCAATCACTCACTTTCCTCTGAGCTACAGCCTTAGGAAGGATTTATTTCCTGGAGTCCATCAGGCTTGATGTTCAGGGATCTTGGGTAACTCTGCTTACCCAGACCTGAGAAGTATGGTCCCCTGAAGACTTCAGGCTGTCTCAGACCTTAGCACTGGGCACATGGGCTCCTCCCCACCTGAAACTGGGTTTCAGCATTGCCGTATTCAAATTTCCAAAGCCTGAGAGGTGCTGAGCCAAGTGGGACCTGGATGCAGAGACACTTAGGAGGTCAGATAGGGGAGGGTGATCTTTTAAGGCCAAGTGTTCTGGTGGTCTTTCACTTTGTAAACAGGAAAAGGTAGACCCAGAGAGGAGAAGGGATTTGCATGGTACTCTCCAGTAGTCTGGTGGCAGATAGGCCATGTCTCCTGATCCTTCTGCCTGGGAGTCTTCCTCTGCCCTAAACACAGTCGGCTGGCACTGAGGCTAAGCTCACTTCCTCTTCATCTCAGCTCTCTGAATCCTTGGCAGAGGGAGCCTCAGCCAGGGCTGGGCCCTCAGCAGCTTTTCCCCTTCACCAGATGGTCCTTTCCTCCGCAGTTTCCTGTCATCCCCTCCTCACCCACACAGTGTTCATCCTTTCCTCGTTCCAGAAGCTTCTCCAGCAGTAGGCCAGAACACTGCTTCTCTGCTTCTTGCTATGGTTCAGCCAACTGTGGTTGCAATATTTGCAGGAGTGGGGTGTCCCCAGCTCTCTTCTCCTGGAGTCTCTTCTTGGTTGCTTCTAGGGTTTTCTTTCTGCCTCTGGCCCAGGTCTATTTATTATCTCTGAGTTTTAAATCTCTGTCTGGGCTGCTTCCTGAAAATCCTTCTTCTGGGTGCCCAGGGCCATTGGGAATTATCAGCCCACACATTATGTCTGCTTCAGGGGTTCTAATGAGCTGATCTCCATATCAGACACACAAAGCATGGCTATTTGCTGCACCTGTAAACTCCGTGCCTCTGGGGGTCCATCAGGCAATATTACAAACGAAGATAAAGCTGGGGTCTGCGTGGCCTGCAAACTTGGGTAGGAGAGTGACAAAGCACCAGTCACAGGGAGTTTTGGGGTATGGGAAACAGAAGCCAGGATTTAAGCTAGGTAAGAACATGGTAAGGTTGGCTTCTAGAAAGATGGCTAAGGATTTCAGTTGTTGACTCCTGAAGAATACATTGGTGCTGGCCTGGATACCCCATTTTGTTCTTAAGAGGTGTGAGGATGTCCACTGAAACACAGGAAGGGGTCTGAATCCAAATTCTCAGGGTCACTTAAGTGCACATACCTCAGTTTCCCCAGAACTCCACTGATCTCTTTATTCCTCCCTTTAAAGATATTTCAGCCCCAATCCTGGCTGCCTCCATCTGGTGCCCATAGACCAAGGATACAGAGAACGATAGGACCACCAACCCCTGTGCCACTTCTCTATGGTCTTACTCAAAATTATATTTTTCCTAAGATATTGGCCACTCCCATTCCATATCCATCACTTAACTCTGTTTCTTCCATGCCTATGGCCTTGATCTGAGTGCTTTGACAAATCAATTCACCTTGTCTGTTTTGTTTGTTTTGAGATGGGGTTTCTCTGTGTAGCCCTGGCTGTCCTAGAACTCGCTCTGTAGACCAGACTGGCCTTGAACTCACGGAGATCCGCTGCCTCTCCTGCACCTAGTTCTTGCCTTAACACAAACTATTACATCTCCGTGTAGTACTGAGGCATGAAATGGAAAGTCCCTCACCTGCTCGTCGTCACCGTCGATGAAAGAGGACACAGGTCTCCTTTTCTTGCCTCCCTTGCCTTGGCTGCCTTTCAGCCTCTGTGTGAAGATTCTGTCTGTTCAAACTCTTCTTTCTATTTATTTAGTCACATTTTTGTTTATTTTTTGTGCACCATGGTCTGTGCAGGGAGGCCAGAGGACAACTTGTGGGAGTCAGTTTTCTCCTTCCACCACATCGGTCCTGAGGGTTGAACTCGAGCTGTCAGGCTGGGCAGCAAGCCCCACTGCCTAACAAGCCATCTTGCTGGCCCTCAGTTCTTTCTTTATAGTCCATCCCTTCTGAATACGACAAACCACCCCTTTCAATCTTCTCTTCACCAAGAAATAGCTCTATTTTGTCATCTTTTACATTTCCTTCCTTACTCTCTTTGTTTCCTTCTTCTTCTTCTTCTTCTTCTCCTTCTTCTTCTTCTGCTTTTTAACAAATATACAGGGGGTACTTTGCTCAAAGCTGATGGTGGGCAAAGCAGACCATTCCTACCCAGGGGTGCCGGCTGAGGCCAGGGAAGACAGTGACCACCTCATCAATAAAACGAAGGACAAAATTGCCAGTGTTGGGGCTGGCAACCGAGCACAGAGCAGCAGGGGATCTGTATCTGGAGATTTGGCCCATAGGGAAGGCTTTCTGGCATGACATTTGAGCCAAGATACCGAGGAAAATGAGCATCAGGTGCAGGGAGAGGCAAAGGGCTGCAGAGAATGGGAGGCAGAAGTTGCCTGCACCTAAAACAAAGGGACAGGAAGGATGGAGCCGGGTAGGGGAAAGGTCATCAGAGCACAGCCTGGGAGGAGGGCTGGGTTGCTCCTCACACTTGCTGACAGCCATGCCGGTTAAAGGCTGAGCCTTAGCTACCTCCTCTCAGGCCCATTCCCAGCACAGCTCCTGCAGCCATGTCTGCTGGGTAAAGGCGTGGTGGGAGGGGGGGGCAGGGGGCAACGGGGGTGAGGCAGCTTCTCCCACAACTCTGCCTTGTATCCACCTAATTAATGCACTTGTTAGCATCCATTGCCAGGACCCACCACACCTTATAAAGCCTTAGGACCATGCTCCAGTTCATTTGACCCTTCCCTACCCACCAAGCTCAATCAAGTCAGTCAGTAGGTCACTTAACTCCCAGCATCACAGCTCAAATGCATCACCCTGGGAATCCACTGCCGACTCCCTAGGCTTGGTCTTCCCTATGTTTCAGTCCCTAGTACCCAGATGCTTCTTTCAAGATGTTCTCTCACTTAGATGGCTTGCTGGCATTGTCATCCTAGCAGTGTAGAGGCTCCATGATGTTAAAGCTGGGCTTATGTCTCCCCCACTGCCAGCATCTATCACAGAGGCTGGTCCCAATTGATCCCTCAGGTCTATGCAGTGAGCATCACTTCCATCCCTTTAGGCCCCGGGGATGCGGGGGATGCTGGTCATACTGTACAGTAGACAAGGAACAAACATGATAATTAAGACTGACAAATGCAGTGATAAAACAGTTGTCCACCTGTAATTCTAGCATTTGGGAGGTAGAGGCAGGAGGATCAGAAGCTCAAGACCATCCTCTGGTATATAATGCATTTGAAGTTATGCTGGATTTGAGGTTAGGATGCCTAGACCTCAAGTTTTTAAAAAGTAGAACAAGGGAGAGGCATATGTGGGGCTGTGAGGTCAGAAGGATGTGCTACTCACCCACTGGGAGATCACTGGGGTAGGGAAGAGTTCACCTGCTGAGGGAGATCACAGACATGAATGTGTGAGGGTGCCTCCTCCTCCAGGCCCATACATCTAGATGGCAGGGGTCATGTCCTCCACATGCACCTTCATGCGACTGAGGCAATGGGGCCCCTGCTCTGATTGATTGATTGATTGATTGATTGATTTAATGTGAATTGGTGTTTTCTTACATGCATAACTGTGTAAGGGTGTCAGATCTTGGAATTACAGACAGTTGTGAGCTGCCATGTAGATGCGGGGAATTGAACTCAGGTCCTCTGGAAGAACAGTCAGTGCTCTTGACCACTTGAGCCATCTCTCCAGCCCCTGAATTTTTTTTTATTTTTTTTAAACTTTATTCATTTATTTATTTGCCTTGGTGTTTGCCTGGAACTGGAACTACAGACAGTTGTTATCTGCCATGTGGGTGCTGGGAATTGAACCCGGGTCCTCTGGAAGAGCAGACAGTGCTCTTAACCGCTGAGCCATCTCTCCAGCCCCTGAATTTTTAAAGTGTGTCCTGTGAGTTAATTTTTCTCCCCTCCTAGGAGCAGGCCCCCTCTATCAGCCCTGACCCAAGCCTTGCTCAGATCCCTTCATTTTTTCCTCCTAGCCACTCCGTCCCTCCTTGTCACTCACCTCTGCCCAGCCCACTCCCCTGGCTCTGACCATTTCCATGCAAGGGTGCCAGCATATACCCTCTTCACATGAGATCTGTCGATTTCATAGCCATAAATAGATAGAAGGTTCCCAGCAAGTAGGATTGAGGAGCTGACCACACAATGAAAAGGCCAAAGGAGAAGGAAAACAGCCCGTGGAGGCACAGTTGAAACCAGCTCAATGCTGCACAAGTCAGCACTACTTCAGGGTTAGCTTCCTATTGCATAAGTGGTGCACCATAACTACAAGACTACCAGAGAACCTTCTGGAAACATTTATAGTATTTCAAGTCTACCAATTCAAAAGAACAATATAATAAGAAAATCTAGATTTTAAAAAGAAAACAGAAAGAATGTGGAAGTCAAGAAACATAGACTTTAATTCTGAGTTCATCTCATTATGGCTGTGTGACCCTAAGCAAGTTGCTCACCCTCTCTGGGAAGATGTATATTCTTCTACTGAGTCAAATTAGAAACAACAGAAGGCCTGATATCTCATAGTACACTCACTTTTCCCTATAAGATAAATGGTCTTTCTGATAACAACTTAACCTCCAATACAGAATAACTTCCCAAAATCCACTCCCAAAGAGACTGGAGATGGAATGGTGTAACCTGCCTCTTCATTGCCAGTTGTAACTCCTGATGTCATGGGAACGGGGTCTGTAGAATCACTTCTGTGTGGGGGAGACTATACATTCATAGTTACAAAGAGGGCTAGACATTAGCAAGGACTTCCCAGGTTCTCCCTTAGATGGACAAAGAAAGAATACAGAGAGATGAAGTAGCAGTTTGGCTTCTTCTGAGACCAGACAGCATTTGAGAAAGCGACAGAGTGAGGGTGAGGGGCTGGGGCTGGGGAAGCTGCTTCTTTACCCTCTGCACTTAGAAGGCCTTTTCAGTCAAGGGTCAGGGAGTAGACATTTTGGCTTGGCGATCTCTGGTTCCTTCTGCATCTACCTAACTCTGGCCATGTGAAGATGAGCACTAGCCATAGGTAAACCAAGGGGTTCGGATCTGTCCCCAGTACAACTTCATTTGTAAAAGCAAGTGCTGGACCAGACTTTATCTGGGGCCGCATTGTACAGGCCCCATGGTTGTCTGATGTGGAAAGAGGACTTAGGCTTAATGCACAGCATTGCCTGTGCTGTACAGTGACTTTAAGTCATTTCACCAGCTACAAATGAGCATAATACCAGTCATATCAGTCCTGAGAAAATGTCTAAGAGGAGCTGAGGGGACGGCTACGGAGGTTAAGGCATTTGTTGGCAAGCCTGAAGACCTGGGTTTGATCCCCTCCCAGGACCCATGTGATGGGATGACTGTAGGTTATCCTCTGACCTCCATACATGCACATCATGACATGTGTGTCCCACCACCATGATAAATAAATAAATGAAAAAGAAAGCATCTGAGAGATCAGAGCCCAGTCCCTCATCCTCTTACTCCATCATTCTGAATGGTGCTGAGTCTACCACACAGGCCACCTCTTTGCTCACTAAGGGTGATGATAGCCTTCTAGGATGGAGATGCAGCCTTCAATCGAGTCAGATTCTTGGTCTATCTCTCTAACCCACAGTCCTCAGTGACCCCATTTCAAGAGCAGGCCAAGCACAGGAGGAAACAAGGAATCTCTCTTCTTCTCCACCATCCAGTCATTTGGCAGGGTGCTAGAGTTCACTTGGGGGAGCAACATGGCTGCAGTGGCTGGTGGCCAGGCTTTGAAGGAGGCCTCTGAGAGTCAGGCTGGCACTGGAGTCAGGGACAGCAAGCTTCTGTGTTCTAGCCAGCTCTGGTCCTGGCTTCCCCAGAGTCTCCATGAAGCATTCCCAGCTGTGGTCCAGTGGGACTTTGCAGCCCCATTCATTACATCATGAAGTTTAAGTTGTTGTTTTTGTCTTCCTTTCTGCTCAGCTGATTTCTGAATGCTACCTCCTTCAACATCTATTCACCTCTGAAGCCTAGCAAGGGATCCATTCATTCTTTCACTCTCTCTCTTTGCCCTTCCCCTCCCTCTTCTCCCCTTCCTCATAGACATATTTGTGCAGACAAATACCACATGTACATTGACAGTCCTCTGTCAACATCCTCACTCCATTTTTTTTTTTTTTTTTTTTGAGAAAAAGCAGCCAGGAGTTGCCATGATATTCTGAAGAACTAAATCCTCCACCCACCTTCCAACTCCTCAGGAGGTCTTCCTCCTGGAAAATCTCTAAAAAAGACAAATCACTTCTTCTCTAATAGGGGTTGAGGGGTGATGTCCCTCTAGAGCCCCAATAAAGCTATGCAAGACAGGGGCAAGGGATCTCATGGCCTGTTCTTGCTATAAAAAGGCCTTTTTCGGAAAAAATAAAGAAAGGAATCAGCCAATCCCTTCTCGATGCCATCACCTCTTCTTGGTGATTTTTCGGGGAAGGAGTGGGTGGGTTTCCATGGCAACAGATGCGAGCTCTGCTCAGTAAAGAAGGGACCTTGATATTTTTTTCTCTCTCATTCTCTCAGTTGTGTGTGTGTCTCTCTGTGTGTATGTGCGTGCTACACATGCCTATGCCCACACCAGCAATTTTTTTTAGAACTAAAGAAAGCCCTTCTCTCAGCTCCCCAAATATGGAGTGATGGAAAGCCACTTACTCCTGCAGGCCAGAGAAGATTCAGGATGGTTCCAGAGAAAGGGGGGTGTTCCTCTGAAGTTGTTTTTCTCCACTGCAGAGATTGCATGCAGCAGAGAGGCTTTGCAAATGATTAGAGGCTAAGAGTTAGAAAGAAAGATGCTCCATAGAGAGAGGTGAGCAAAGGATAGATGATGCAAACAAATAAACAAACAGCTGGTATCAGAGTAGGCAAGGAAAGGTGCACTGAGTCTCAGGAAGCATGCAATCTACACAAGCCAAAGAATGCTGTGAGAAAAGGCCCCAGGAAGACTCAGGGATGAACACAGGCACACAGAGCTGTATATATACATCTATACATATATACATATATATATTCACAAAAATACAAAACTGCATATGACACAGGCAAGTAGAGACTTAGGAAAACACAGACAGATAAAAAAACACAGATGCAGGTACTAGCAAATGGATAGACACACAAGGATGCAGACCTGAGCTACAAAACACATGCAAACAGATACATGGATGCAGACAGACAAGTATGTTTTGACAGACAAGTTTAGATGCAGGCACAGAACACGCAACACAGCTTCAGTTAAGTACACACACAGAGAGAGACACACACACATCTTCCCTTCAATTGCTCAAGCATCCTATAGCACAAGGACAGGGCTGCAAATGCTGCATGCTCACTCAGTAAATTTGGAAACCTCTTGTGCTACACTCCCATATATTTTTATACACACGCACACACACACACATACTTGAGAGAGATAGACCCCTAAAGCCCCTTTCCCAACTCACTCCTTGCCCACTTTCTCATAACCAAAGACTGTGATTCCTCCCCCATTTCAGGCTTCCAATTCTGTTCTGCTGCTGCTTCTGCTGCCTGCCGCTTGGGGGGAGAGAGTGAGGTGACTCAGCCAGGCCAGGATGACTCACACTGACAGTATTTTTAGCAGCGGCCAGGAGCTCTCTAGCGTGCCAGCCGCCCCCCTCCTCCTGCCTGCTATTTCAGAACCGTCACTGGTGATATAAATAGCTCTTCTCCCACGGCCTGAAGCTGCTGCCAGGCTATTTTTGGTTCTGCACAGTTAAAAATAGTTTCATGGAGGTGGGAGGCAGGATGAGTGGGAGCCGGCCTAGGGAGAGGACACATTGGGGGCACACAGCTTCTCGATCTGAATCGGAGTAGACAAACTAGGATGATTCCTCCTCCCTCACTCCCTTGCCCCTTTCTAGACACTTCTCTCCTTCAAAGTTCCTTATCTCCAGCCCATTCTTCTGGGAAAAAACCCAAGGATTCTTCCTTAGAGCCTAATTCTCTTCCCTAGCTTAACTATTTTTTAGAGGTCAGGAGGCTTGACCCCTACCCCTGTAAATAGCCCATATATATTCTCAAGGAAGAGGATGGCAGCCGCATCTTGCCACCCTTGTCTATCCTGAGGCCTCACCTTTGCTTTGATGGAACAGGCAGGTCATGGCCATTCGGATAAGCAAGGCAATATTCAGCACCACGGACAGTGGTCATCATTCTCTGCTTTCACAGCGAGGCTGCTCAAACTGCAAGGAGACCAATGGACCCAGGCGGAGATAGATACCAAGAATGTCTCCTAGCCACAGCTTAAAGAATTCATCTATGAGGAAGACAGACTAGAGATGAGCCTTAGTGATAGAATGCTTGTCCAGCATGCACAAAGTCCTGGTCCCATTCTTTCTCAGCACTGGAAAAAAACACGTCCACTTGCCACATGGTGGTGTAAGTAGACGCTTTTTATCTCTACCAAAATGGTGCAAAACATTAGGATAGGGTCTCTACAACCATGTACCTCTTCCTTCACCCCTCACCTTTGAAATCACGAGGAATTGAACTCAAGCCTTGAGCATGCTTTAAGTGTGCTAAGCCATGGCCTCATTCCTGCATGCACCCCCTTCCAGCACCCTTTCTACTCAGTCCACATTGCATCTTTTGCGATCACACCTTTCCACGAGAATGGGGGTTCTGTCTGATGTCAAAGTTCATTTCTGCTTCTGAGATGTTCCAAAGGCAGGACTGTCCATCTCCCCCAACTTTTTAAGTGGTCTTGTTTCTTTCACCCTAAAAGTGCTTTTACGCAGTCTTACTCTAAATGAGATTTCAGGTAAAAAGTTTTCATAGACCATCGCTTTCTCCTTTATGAGAAAATGTGGGATAAAAAAGGGGGGCACCCATTTTCTCTGTAGAGAGCAATCATACATAATGACTAGGGAAGTGAGGCAAAGGTTACCTTATGGAGATAAGCCAGACAAAAACAGGTAATTAAACCAAAGGTGCAATATTCAGGGGCTTGAGGGGGGTCCTCAAAGTCAAGACAGACTGCTCAACATTTAATAGAAGGAGGGGGGGGAAAGGAAGCACACAGTGGAAAGTGGAAAGGCAGAACAAGGAGCCTTGGCGCTAAAATTGGAGCAAGAACTGGGAGAGGGGCGGAATTAAAGGGTCTTGAGTAGGTGCAGCAGTCATGGAGGGCCCAGCAGACCCTGGCTTTTTAGCTGCCTCCCCCTCTTCCCCGCCGAAGCGGTGGGGGGAGCTCTCCGGAGCAGTGCGGAGGCCGGTAGGCCCCGCCCGCCGCCGCCGCAGCCGCCGGAGGATTCCTGTCCTAATATGGAGTTGGGATTCCCCCAGCCCCGCCCCCGCCCCCAGCCCGCCGGAGAGACTGGGGCTTGCAAAGAGGGCGGGGAACAGCTCGCCTGGGGGCTGGCAAGCGGGAGAGGGTGCGGGGAGCCCCAAATGCAAATCCTCACCAGGCCCTGGGTCCTTGCCTCAGTTTCCCCCACTGGTGGCTAAGGTTAACAGAGGAAGAGGAATCACTGCTGACCACAGCGGTGATGCTTGTTTTTCTATGCTGCCCTGGATATATGGTCAAGGCCGAATTCAGCTGGCCTGTTCCTCACAGGACCACCATTCCACTCTATCCTAGAGATTTAGACCTTCAGGTCAGGACTTGGGGGGGAGGAAGGAATTATTTATTTGAAAGTGGCTAGGGGGATTTTCATATTGAATAGACCCCAGAAAAGACCCCCAGTTGTGACCCACCCCCTTCCCCAAAACCAAGGGAAGTTTCTCATGTGACTTTGACATTTGCCTGGCAGAGAGAGGCAAATTAGTAGAGGACCTTGCCCCTCCCTATCCTTTGCCTCCTTAGAAAAATCAATATTGAAATCACCCGTCCTCGGCCCTCTACAAAGTCTCCTGCCAGGGCCTTCAGACCACCATAACCCGTGCACTGTTCCTCCTCCCAATAGAATACAATGGAAAACCTGGATCCCTGCACTCCTCTAGCCAGTCGGCCCCCTCCGCAGCCTCCTTCTCCCCCCCTTCCCCCGCCCCCTCCCTCTCATGTTCAACGTCACAAGATGACGTAGGAAGCCAGGGAGGGAGGAGGAGCGCCCCCCCTCCCCAGCCAGTGGCTCCCGCTGCAGCTTGCTTTAGCCCAACCTCCCGCCTCCCGCTCCCCCCCCCCGTCTCAAAAACGAGCCCCCCACGCCTGCCAGGAGCTATATAAGGCGGATCGAGGCAGGCGAGGGGGGCAGCGCTGCCGAGCGGAGCCCAGGAGTGGAGCAGGAGCAAGCAAGAACCTGAGCGAAAGACCGGGAAGCAAGCAAGAGGAAGCCTTCGGAGCATCGGGACAGGATCGAAGGTGTTCGGGAGCCGGAGCTGGAGCTCCACAGCCGGCAGTCATGTACCGATCTACCAAAGGCGCCTCCAAGGCGCGCCGCGACCAAATCAACGCCGAGATCCGGAACCTCAAGGAACTGCTGCCGTTGGCTGAAGCGGACAAGGTCCGGCTATCCTACCTGCACATTATGAGTCTTGCCTGCATCTACACTCGCAAGGGTGTCTTCTTTGCTGGAGGTGAGCATGCTTGGGCTACTGGCGACCAGAGGGGACCAGGGATGGAGGAACTGAGGGAATGCACTGAAACTGCCGCTTGTCTAGGACAGCATGCTTCTAGACTGTGGAGAGAAGGGACTTTAGGGGACTCCGACTTCCACTTTTTCTCCTGAGCTTGGTCTAGACTAGCCTGAATGATGGTTCTAGTGCCAGATTGTGGGAGACGGAGAGCTAAAACACAATGGTCTAGGTTCCCATTGCCTCAGAGGCACTCCAGGAATCCGGGGAGTGGACCGAAGAAAGCCTGGCAAGCTGCGGGAAAGCCTGCAAAGACCAAGTCTAGGAAAGAGCAGCTTGTGCTAGAGGGAAAGGCTTAGAGGGTCTTTCTAAGCGCTGGTTGCTGTCCGGGGTTCTGAAATCAACTCACTTATATGCTGCTGTCCACAGTACTTAAAACACCCATTTTTAAACAAAGGGTGCTGTCCGCGGTGCTGAACCTCAATCCCTTCGGGGGAGCTCTGTCCACAGTGCTGACGGCTTAGGACTACCGAGGTTCCCACAGGGCTTTGGAAGTCTGAGGGTTCCCTGAGTAGATAGTTCTAGCAACAGGTTTCCTGGCCAAAATCCACAAGCATAGGGTCAACAGGTGTTGGCAGAGATATGTCTGTGAGAATTGCCTGTGTCTTCTCTGAGATTCAGATGATGTCTTCCTCATTTCTGTTTTGTACCCAAGTCTTATCCTGACTCACCACATCTCACCCTACAGGCACTCCTCTGGCTGGCCCCACAGGGCTTCTCTCAGCTCAAGAGCTTGAGGACATTGTGGCAGCACTACCTGGATTTCTGCTTGTGTTCACAGCAGAGGGGAAGTTGCTATACCTGTCTGAGAGTGTGAGCGAGCACCTGGGCCACTCTATGGTGAGTATTCAAAGTTTTTGCATCTCACCTTGTGGTATATGTGGGATAAATGAGCTTTCCACCACTGAGAAGCAGAGAGTTGTGGGAGGTGTGTGCTTGGGGAGGGTCTGCCCTGAGAAAAGCTACTGGTCACTGATGGTCTCTTGCTACCTTCGCTAATGATCACCTCTCCGTTCATTCTTCTAGGTGGACCTGGTTGCTCAGGGTGACAGTATCTACGACATCATTGACCCTGCTGATCATCTCACTGTTCGCCAGCAGCTCACCATGCCCTCTGCTCTGGAGGCTGGTAAGAACTTACTATCCATTCTTCAGTCCACTGCTCCGCTCCCCTGCTCCAACCATCTGCTTCTTCTGTGGTGCCCAGTCACCTACTCAGTCTTTCTTTCTGTTCACCTAGATCGCCTTTTCCGTTGCCGGTTCAACACCTCGAAGTCCCTCCGGCGCCAGAGTGCAGGCAACAAGCTGGTGCTTATTCGAGGTCGATTCCATGCTCACCCACCTGGGGCCTACTGGGCAGGAAACCCTGTGTTCACAGCTTTCTGTGCACCACTGGAGCCAAGACCCCGCCCTGGCCCTGGCCCTGGCCCTGGCCCTGGTCCTGCTTCACTCTTCCTGGCTGTGTTCCAGAGCCGGCACGCTAAGGACCTAGCTCTACTGGACATCTCTGAAAGGTAAGCCCAGTGTGTTTAAACTCCACTGAGAAGGCAAGGCAGAAAGAAGGGTACCTTAGACTCTTGACCTTAGACACAGGACAGGGAGGATGGGGCTTAAGTGGGCAGAGAATCTGGGAGGGAGTGAATGCATGGATCAAGTAAGGAAAACAGAAAGCTGACCTCACCCTTTCCACCTTCCCAGTGTCCTAATCTACCTGGGCTTTGAGCGCAGTGAACTGCTCTGTAAGTCATGGTATGGACTGCTGCACCCTGAGGACCTGGCCCACGCTTCTTCTCAACACTACCGTCTGTGTGAGTGTCCTGAGAGGCCGTGGATAATACAGAAAGCTGGGAGATGGCATGGGAGATAGACCAGGAATGGGCTGTGGTCCACACTGATGTTGAGGAGACACTGAGCCCAGAAATTTTGGAGGCTATAGAGACAACTTTGGGGTGAGAAGTCAAGGCAATATAGGACAGAGCTAAGAAACACTGAGTGATAAGGTCAAGGTGGAGAGCCTAGAGGTACAGGTTAGGGTAGTCAGAAGAGAAAATTCTCGACTCCCTGGATCAGGTGTAGAGGTGAGAAAGGTGGGTATGTAGGTGGTGTTGCTTTGATGGGTTTGCTAACCCTGTATCTTTCTTTCTCCCCAGTGGCTGAAAGTGGAGATATTCAGGCAGAAATGGTAGTGCGTCTTCAAGCCAAGCATGGAGGCTGGGCATGGATTTACTGCATGCTGTACTCAGAAGGTCCAGAAGGCCCTATCACTGCCAATAACTACCCTATCAGGTAAGCTGTAAGGTACCAGACAGGGGAAAGGGGAGGAGGAGTTGAGGTCATAATGGAGAAAATGCAACTCAGAAAAAGACTCTGGTAATGGACAGCAAAGCCTTACGCCACTGTTTCTTTCCTCTCCAGTGACACGGAAGCCTGGAGCCTCCGCCAGCAGCTAAACACTGAAGACACCCAGGCCGCCTATGTCTTAGGGACCCCAGCTGTGCTACCCTCATTTCCTGAAAATGTCTTCTCCCAGGAGCAGTGTTCTAACCCACTCTTTATGCCAGCCTTGGGGCATCCCAGAAGCACCAGCATCCCCAGGGCACCTGAACTAGGTGTGATCTCAACATCAGAAGAACGTCCTCAACCCTCCAAAGAGCTGGACTACACCTACCTGCCATTCCCTTCTAGGCCTGAGCCTTCTCTCCAAGCAGACCTGAGCAAGGATCTGGTGTGTACTCCACCTTACACACCCCACCAGCCAGGAGGCTGTGCCTTCCTCTTCAGCCTCCACGAACCATTCCAGACTCACTTGCCCACTCCATCTAGCTCTCTCCAAGAACAGCTGACACCAAGCACCATGACTTTCTCAGATCAGTTGACACCCAGCAGTGCAACCTTCCCAGACCCACTAACCAGTTCACTACAAGGACAGTTGACTGAAACCTCAGCCAGAAGCTACGAAGACCAGTTGACTCCATGCACATCTACCTTCCCAGACCAGCTGCTTCCTAGCACTGCCTCGTTCCCAGAACCTCTGGGTAGCCCTGCCCATGAACAGCTGACTCCTCCCAGCACAGCATTTCAAGCACACCTGAACAGTCCCAGCCAAACCTTCCCAGAGCAACTGAGCCCCAATCCTACCAAGACTTACTTCGCCCAGGAGGGATGCAGTTTTCTCTATGAGAAGTTGCCCCCAAGTCCTAGCAGCCCTGGTAATGGGGACTGCACACTCCTGGCCCTAGCTCAGCTCAGGGGCCCCCTCTCTGTGGATGTTCCCCTGGTGCCTGAAGGCCTGCTCACACCTGAGGCCTCTCCAGTCAAGCAAAGTTTCTTCCAATACTCTGAGAAAGAGCAAAATGAGATAGATCGTCTCATCCAGCAGATCAGCCAGCTGGCTCAGGGCATGGACAGACCCTTTTCAGCTGAGGCTGGCACTGGGGGGCTGGAGCCACTTGGAGGACTGGAACCCCTGAACCCCAACTTGTCCCTGTCAGGGGCTGGACCCCCTGTGCTTAGCCTGGATCTGAAGCCCTGGAAATGCCAGGAGCTGGACTTCCTGGTTGATCCTGATAATTTATTCCTGGAAGAGACGCCAGTGGAAGACATCTTCATGGATCTCTCTACTCCAGACCCCAATGGGGAATGGGGCTCAGAGGATCCTGAGACAGAGGTCCCAGGAGGGGCCCTGTCACCTTGCAACAACCTGTCCCCAGAAGATCACAGCTTCCTGGAGGACCTGGCCACCTATGAAACCGCCTTTGAGACAGGTGTCTCAACATTCCCCTACGAAGGGTTTGCTGATGAGTTGCATCAACTCCAGAGCCAAGTTCAAGACAGCTTCCATGAAGGTGAGTCCAGCCTAATTTCCAAGAGCCCCTGTCCCTGTCCTAATACGATGCTGGGTAGAGTAGGTGAATCAGTTCAGCTCTTTGAACTTCAGGATTTGTTTTTTTAAGTGAACAGTATCATCTTCCACTACGGAAGGCAGTGAGGGTAAGAGCAATACAAAACTTTGTATGGAAGATTAGTAGACCTATGGGCAGTGTGTGTGTGTGTGTGTGTGTGTGTGTGTGTGTGTGTGTGATAAAGTAATGGACAGTCTTTAGGCAAAAACTTGAAAGTGTATGAAGGACCTAGACTGGTCAGCACCCCTATTTTATAGATGAAAATAATCAAAGCCCCCGAGTTAAAGAAACTTTTTTTAAGTCATACAAAAATTGATGAGAGCTGATGCATCCCCCTAAAGGGAATGCAGAGCAACAGTTGGTAGAAGCTGGAGATAGGCAGGGTGGTACTGAGCCCTCACCCCATCCCAGTGGCCCTGTGCTGTCTAAAGCTACAGGAACAGTTCCCTTCAATTTGCCCATATTGCCCTTATCTGCTGACTCTCTGGGGATCATTTCCTCATTTGGCTGACACATTTGAAGCCCATATTATATATCAACATTGTACCACAGCCTGAGTCCCAGGACCCTTTTTCCTAATAGGCTTGTCTGACCTCTCTCTCTTTCTCTCTCTCTCTCTCCTGCAGATGGAAGTGGAGGGGAACCAACGTTTTGAATAAGTCTGTGACTTAACGTCGTCCAGTATGGCATATTGTCATCAAGACGTGGAGCCGCTCTCCACCCCCCCGGACTGTTGGGGGGATTCTGGGGCAGAGGAGGATATATCTGATTCTCCGGGCCCTGAAGGACTTAGGGGGGAGGGGGGAGGGCAAGGGAGGGGAGCAACTTTTTAAAATCAAGGGACTTTGAACGATCCCAGTTTCCATTTCAATCTGTATTCACTCGTAGTGAGCTTCCTTGAATGGATTTCAAGCGGAGAATGGGGGAGTCTCACTTCCCCACCGCGCTGCCCCATGGGCCTGGGCCAGTTCTCCACTCCTAGGGGCCAAGCCACCTCTGGGTTTTGGTGGGGGAAAGGCATGGCCCACTGGGGCTAGCCTGTGCCCTGAGGGGCTCTTGACACCCACGTAGAATTCTCTACAAAGCAGTAACGGGATTTCAATTCCGATGGACTCTGCCGCCCTGGCGGCCCTTCCTGTGACTTTTGCGCCCCGCGCCTGGGGTGGGGGGCGCGAAGAGACGCTACATTCCTTTCCGATGGAGGAAGGCAGATCTGCCGTCACACGTGTGCTTGCACGAGTGCGTGTACCTGGTGCAGGACTCACCCGGCCGCCTGACTGCCTGGGCTTGCCCAGGTGGCCACCTCGTGGTGCTGCGGTGACTTTGTAGCCAACTTTATAATAAAGTCCAGTTTGCCTTTTTGGTACCTCTGGTGTCCTGCACTGATGTGAAAGGGAAAGGTGGGGGCGGGAAAAGCAGGAGGAGCCCTGGGGAGGAAGACAGGGGCTGACCCTCCTCTAAGTCCTGGCATTTCTCCACTGACTCTGAACCTTCAGTGTGTGGCTCACACTGTACTAGAAGACTGAGCATTTGTCTGAAGCAGCTGCTACACTGTAAGCTTTGGAGTCTTCTCTCAGTCCTGGGTTTACAGCGTTCACAGTGTGATGGGAAGCAGAGGACCCGGGGATAGACAAGAGAGCCCAGCTCGGCATTGGTCCTGGATATGGGTTTAAAGTTTCTGGTCTGATTTTGTCTGGTCCTGCCTGATGTTTCAGGATACTGAATTCCTTGTGGGGTCTTAGATCTTTAAATTGAAAGCTGTAACCTGTTATCCAAACATAGGGCTTTTCAGTTAGCAAATATCTAAATCACAGCAATAAAACTTCTATTTTACTGATAAACTAACTAGATGATGGATTCCCCCCCCCAAGTCTTGACTGTTCTCTCAGCTCCAAAAGCCAGTGAATCACCACCCTAGGTCACCCCATCATAGACTCCCCAAGAAGGGCAGATCAGGGGCCCAAGTCATCCTCTCCTCTGACCTCCTCAAACTCTGCAAAGTAGAGCAGAGTTGTGACAAGTCAGTGGGAGAGAAAATTTCCAGATTTCATGTTTGACTCCAAACTCAAAGGCTCAAGAGCCACAGGGTATGGTTAGTAGCAGGCAAATGAAAATTAGAACGGAGGAAGACCTGGATTCATATCACACCTGACCCCTTATTCTTGGAGCAGGACTAAAGCTGCTGCTACCTTGTCACAGGTAAAGTGAGGGTAGTGATAAGAACAGCAACCAAGAGATACCAAGCAAGACAAAAGTCTCTGCTAACTCAGAAAGTGCAGAAATGACTCAGGTTGCTTAGACTTATAAGGCAATGGTGACCCAGAAACTTAGAGAAGCCTCTTCTTCAAGGAAAGGATGACAACTCTGGGCTCCGGTCTTTCCACATAAACAGAAGCACCTGAAATCAGTCCTGGCAGCCTCTCGTTCCAATGCCCAGCTGCAGAGCCAGGCCCTTCAGGAAGGGACCTGAAACCTTTCCTCTCCTTTGACAGGTGTTTGGTGGAGCCAAAGGCCTCACTGTCATGTCCCTGTCTTAGCTCCATCCCCTCCTCATCACGGGGACAGCGAGATGGATAAAGATGTTTATTCTGAACATGATGAACTACATTTAATCCTTGACAGAAGGAGACAACCCTTGAAAACTGTCCCCAGATTTCTAGTGCACTCCAGGACATACACACATATGCACACTGTACATACAGCTACACACACACACACACACACACACACACACACACACACACACACACCCCACGGGGGTGTATTTAGGAAATAAAACTTCTGTGAGAAGAAAAGAAATACTTCCCTGAGGGCAGCAGGTGATAATAGTGTGCATTTTGTTTGTTGTGTATTTCTAGTTTATCCTGCCATTGAGGTTTTTTGTTTGTTTGTTGTAACAGGCCCTGGCTAGCTTGGAACTTGCTATATAGACCAGACTGGCCTTGAATTCATAAAGATCTACCTACCTTTGCCTCTCAAGCACTGAATTGTTTTCTTCTTGTTTTTAAAATAGATACTTACTGTATTTACAGCATGCGTCACTTCCCAGTACCCCTTGTCTTTTGTTTGTTAGTTTTTCCAGAGAGGGTTTCTCTGTGCAGTCCTGGCTGTCCTTGAACTCACTCTGTAGACCAGACTGGCCTTGAACTCAGAGATCTTTCTGCCTCTGACTCCTGAGTGCTGGGATTTAAAGGTCTGTGCCTCCTCCTCCTCCTCCTCCTCCTCCTCCTCCTCCTCCTCTTCCTCCTTCTTTTCTCCTTCTTCTTCTCTTTCTGTCTCATTATTCAGCTCAGGCCAACCTGGAGTTCACTATATAGTAGCCCAAGTTGGCCTTAGACATTTGCGAATCCCTCTGCCTCAGCCTCCCAGGTTCTAGAATTACAGACTTGAGCCACCACTCCACCAATAATTCACCCTGAGGTTCAGCCAGGCCGCCTGATATTGAGGTGAAGAAAATAGAAGGAGCAATGCTGCCACCTGCTGGAAGAAGAACTAGCTGCTCCATTCCCAGCTGGTGAGGTTCCAGTGGCTGAGCATCATCACCTTAGAACTGACAAACTGAAGCCCCTATGAGTGGAGACACTTCAGAATCTGAGAGTAACTGATGTTCTGGGGACACTGTGCATGAAGGAGGGTGTCTTAGCTGCTGTTCTATTGCTATGAGGAGACATCTTGACTAAAGAAACTTATAAAGTATTTAGTTGGGGAGTGGATCAGAATTATGGGGGTTAGTCCATGATTATCATGGCTCAAGAGTGTCGGCAGCAGGCAGGCAAGCATGGTACTGGAGAAGCAGCTAGGAGCTTACTCATAATCCACAAGATAGAGGCAGAGAGAGACCTCAAAGCTTAGCCCATGCCCAGTGTCTTAGCTAGGGTTTCTACTGCTGTGAAGAGACACCATGACCTTTTATAAAGGAAAACATTTAATTGGGTACTTACAGTTTCGGAGACTTAGCCCATTATCATCATGGCAAGAAATATGTTGGCCTGCAGGCAGACATGGTGCTGGAGACAGAGCTGAGAGTCCTACATCTTGACTTGAAGGTAGCAAAAGTGTTCTGAAACACTGGCTGTGGCTTGAGCATATATATATATATATATATATATATATATATATATATATATATATATATGAGACCTCAAAGCCAGCCTCCACCATGACACCCTTTCTTCAGCAGAGCCATGCTTCCTAATAATGCCCCTTCTCATGAGCTTATGGAGGCCAGTTACATTCAAACTACCACATTCCACTCCCTGGCCTTCATAAGCTTGTAATCATCCATAATGAAAAACGCATTTAGTCCAACTTCAAAAGTCCCCATAGTCTATCAAGTCTCATTAATGTTCAAAAGTCCAAAGCTCAAATTCTCTTCTGAGATTCATGCAATCTCTTAATTGTAATCCCCTATAAAAATTAAAATTAAAAAATAGATCACATACCTCCTACATATAATGTCACAGAGTATATATGCAGTTCTAAAATGCAGGGAAGAAAATACTGGACCGAAGCAAGACAAAAACCAGCTGGGCAAACTCCAAATTCCACATCTCTATGTTGGATGTCAGAACAGTTTTCAGATCTCCAACTCCTTTGAGCTTTGTTCACTGCAACACTTCTCTCTCTCTCTCTCTCTCTCTCTCTCTCTCTCTCTCTCTCTCTCTCTCTCTCTTGGGCTGGTTCCGCTCCCTCTTAGCAGCTCTCCTCAGCAAGTATCCCATGGCTCTGGCATCTCCAGCATCTTGGGATTTCCAAGGCAACCTAAGCTTTACCTTTACAGTTCCATGCAATAGCCTCCATTCAGGGACAGCCTCCTCCAAAAAGGCTACACCTCCTAATCCTTCCTAAACAGTCCACCAACTGGGGACTAAGCATTCAAATACCATGAGCCCATGAGGACCATTATCATCCAAACCACCAGAAAGCTTAAGTTTGGGGGCAGAAAGATTGAACTCAAGGTATAGCTCAGTGGGAAAATGTGCTGGCTGCAAAGCCTGGAGATCTGAGTTTGATTTCTAGGTACCACAAGGTGGAAAGAGAGAACAGATTTCAGTAAATTATCCTCTGTCTGGAGCACACCACATACTCATGCCCGCACACAAAATCAGAAAGAAAGCCTGAATTAAGAATTGTCTCATTTGCTTTACCCTGAGCCAGGAGCTATCCTTGGTTCTAGGAAAACTGAATACACAGATCCCTGGGCCAGATAGACAGCTGTACTCTAAATGGGAACATAACAAAAGGTAAAATAAAACCTAAACCAAAGGCGAGGACCAGAGTATTGTGACAGAACTACTGGGCACCAGTCTACACAGATGGCTACCTTCTGTGGGAGAGACACTGGGCTAACAAGCCGAAGATGAGGACCAAGAACTGTGCAAGCCCACAGGCAGCTTGTGTAAGGGCATTAAGCCCACAGGCAGCATGTATAAGGGCATTAAAATAAAAAAGTGTTTGACGTTTTAAGAATGAAAATGAACTCTGTGGGTTAAGGTAAGCAAGGGAAGAGTGACTGGAGAGAAGGTGCCCAGCACATCTAAACTGTGATAAGGAATTTCAGTTTTATTCTAGCTGAGTGTGGGAATGCACAACTGTAATCTCAGCACTCAAAAGTCTGAGGGTGAAGAATCTTGAGTTTCTGGATAGCCTGGGGCACATACCAAGACCCTGTTTCAAAAACAACAAACAAACAAAAAAAAAAACAAACACAAACAACAAAAATTCCAAAACCAAAAACCAAAGGACTGGTTCCTACTTAGGGTCACTATTGCTATAATAAAACATCGTGACCAAAAACAAGTTGGAGAGGAAAGGGTTTATTTGACTTATATTTTCACATCATAGTTCATCACTGGAGGAAGTCAAGACAGGAGCTCAAACAGAGCTGGAACATGGGGGCAGAAGCTGATGCAGAGGGGTGGAGGGGTGCCTTACTGCCTTGCTCCTCATGGCTGGCTCAGCTGCTTTCTTAAAGAACCCAGGACCACCAGCCCAGGGGTGGCACCACTCACAATGGACTGGGCCCATCAATCACTAATTAAGAAAATGTTCTACAGGCTTTCCTATAGCTCAGTCTTTTTGTTTTGCAGATCTGAATTGGATTTTCAGCACACTCATTAGGTGACTTACAACCACCTGTAACTGCAGCTCCAGGGCATCCCATATCCTCTTTTGGTTTCCATAGGCACCTGAACTCACAAGCACATATGGTACTCCAATATATGCAACACAATTAAAAGTAAAAATTGAAAAACAAGATGGACACCCACTAAAGAATAACAGACAAGGTTGTCCTTTGGCCTTCATACAGCCAGACACAAATATACACAAATTATTAGAGAAAGGTGGTAGTGAAAAATAGTTTAAATAATTGCTAGGTTAAAGTAGAAAAAGAGTCCACCACACCTTGAATCCCAGCACTTTCTTCTCTTCCCCTTTCTCTCCCCCCTCTCCTTCTGTGTATGCACACATATTTGTGTGTGAGTGCTCGTGTGTGCTAGTGCATGTGGGGACTAGAGGTCAACAATGGCTATCTTTTTCAATCTCTACCTTATTTTTAAATTTTTATTTACTTTCCAGAAAGTAATGGTGCACCCCTTTAATCACAGCACTTGGAAGGCAGAGGCAGGTGTATCTCTGTGAGTTCAAGGCCAGCCTGGTCTACAAAGCAAATTCCAGAATATCCAGAGCTATTAGAGCTATTACACAGAGCAACTCTGTCTCAAAAAACAAAACAAGATTATTTACTTATGTATCTCGTGTATATGAGTGTTTTGTCTACATGGATACCATACATCTGAACAGCAGAAGAGGGCATTGGACGTCCTCCAGGTATAAACTGTTGCAAGCTGCCATGTGGGTGCTGGGAATTGAAATCCGAATCTTTGGAAGAGCAGTCAGTGCTCTTAATCATGGAGCCATCTCTGCAGTCTCCTTATTTTAAAAAATGTATAAATTTTAAGTGTGTGTGTATGCACATATGTGTTCAGGCACACAGGCCTGTACACATGAAGTCCAGATGAGGGCGCCTGTTCCCTATCATTCTTTTCTTCTCTGTCCTCTCTTCTTTTGAAGCAAGTCTCTCCTAATCCTGGGGCTCATAAACCTTCTTACCAAAGCTGGAAACCGAAGTCTCACCAAACCTCCTGTCTCTGTCCCACCCAGCTTGATCCACAAACGATGTGGGTACTGGAATCTGCAAGTTGAGTTTTTAAAAGGCAAAAGCCACAAAGTTACACATGAATTAGGGGTCTCAGCACAGGTACAATTTTGATTAGCTCATTTTTTAGAGAATTTACAGGCTGCTTGTCAAACCTTTTTTTTTTTTTATAGACTATCTCCTGTGCTGGGATGTTCTGTGGTTAATCAGTTGCTATCAGATGGCCCTAGGCTATCTCCCCTGTTGGGACATTCTGACTTTGTACTTTGTACTCAGTAGTTCTGAGAATTCAAAACTAAAGTCTGTTTCAAGCTGAGGTTAGGGGCTTGCTTAAAATGGAGGCGCTTCCCTGGTTCTTCCACCAACTACTTGGGGTTGGTGAAAGATTAGTGAAGTCATGAATGTCGGGAGAGAACTTACAACTACCTTGCTAAATCGGCATAATCGCTAGCAACAATCTAAGCATTTGTCCTTATACCCCCAGATAAGTGCTGTCTTCAACCCTTACCCAAAAGCTTTCCTGTTTTTGTTTGAAAAACCAATACAGAAAACATCAAGAAATCAAAATGTAGAGCTGTGGAGCTCAGTCCCAGTGGCTACATCCACAAAAACACATCCCAACCTAAGGCTCAGGGACCATTTCGGAAGAGGAGTTGAAATATCTTTAGTGTAAGGAGCATAGAATGGAAGCCTGTGGGCAAGGCAGAGTAGCCACCGGGTGACGTAAGACAGCTTGTGTGGAGTGAAGATAAGAAGTAAAGAAAAGGGGCTGGAGAGATGGCTCAGCGGTTAAGAGCAGTAATTGCTCTTCTAGAGGACCCGGGTTCGATTCCCAGCACCCACATGGCAGCTAACAACTGTCTATAGTTCCAGTTCCAGGCAAACAACAAGGCAAATAAATAAATAAATAAAGTTAAAAAAAAAAGTAAAGAAAAATATTTTGATGCTTAAAGTGAGAAAAACAAGTTAAAGAAAAACATGTTTACAGAAAAACAAGTTGAAAAAAGTTTGTTTACTTAAAGTGTGATAACCAGATGCAGAGTTTACATAAAAGTGTGAATAAGCAGAAAGTACGAATTGTTTACTTAGCCGTATAAAAGACAAAGACCTCAGCTCAACAGGGAGCCTGCCTGCTCTAGCTATGCTGACAAGCAGCTCCTGCTTGAGAGCAGGCTGCTACCCTGCTAAGCGGACAGCTAGAGATAAGTCGAGACCTCCCTTCGATTCCCGGTCCAGAGAGGAGAGGCTTGACCAGACCAGGAGCAGACCCTGAGGAAAGAGTCATGAGCGACAGGCCCGAACCAGCGACTGGACGTAGCTTCACCACACCCCTCGCCTGAACACTGACGAGACCAGACCCAGAAGGTTGCTGACAGGTCGTATTTTTCAACTTACTGTTAGATTTGATCACAGTGTTAATTACATTGTATTGTTGTGTGATCTTGATGAGCATAAGTAAAGGTTATTGAACCGCCATTAGTGTCTGAAGTCTCGTTGTCCTTCATCTCCGCCTGACCACGGAGAGTGTTCAGGAGAATGCTCTCGACATTTAGAGCCATCAGATCAGAGTGTTTGCTGTGAGACTGTCTTCTAGTAACCTCAGGAGCTACATCCATAGAGTCTTATCAACATGATGGCTTAATCAAGGAGGACACTGCTGTGACATACCAAGGCTGAGGAGGGAAGCCCACGAGGCCTCAGACTTACACAAAGAATCAAAAGCAGCTAAGGACTCTGCGAGTGGGAGAAACAGGCTTCTCTAGGGAAGAGCATATTGGTATCCATTACCAATGGCCATCCCGGAAAACACACATACAGGTAACATTATATACTGAACAGGCTATATTTAAGAATATATGCATACATATATGTATATAATAACAATGGAAAAACAGGCCATGAATGAAAAAGAGCAAGATTGGGTATATGAAAGGGCTTGGAGGGAGGGAAGGTAGGTGAGAAATTATGTGATTATATTAAAGTCTCAACAATAAAATATGTAGAGAGCCGCGTGTGGCTGAGCCTTAAAGATGGCGCTGGCTTCCGGCCTCCACCTCCCAGTCGGTGAGGTTCCTCAGTGGTAAACAACTCCATATATGGTTAAGGCTAAAGATGTGGCTTGCTTTCCGTGAACCTGGACCACATGGCATACTGGGGTTGGCTGCCCAGAGGCTATTTAGGCTGCGGGCAGGTTTTCCCCAAAGAGAGATAGAAAAAAAATATATATATAACAGGGGCTGGAGAGATGGCTCAGCGGTTAAGAGCACTGTCTGCTCTTCCAGAGGACCCAGGTTCGATTCCCAGCACCCACATGGCAGCTAACAACTGTCTGTAGTTCCAGTTCCAGGCAAACACCAAGGCAAATGAATAAATAAATAAAGTTTAAAAAAAATATATAACAAGTCAGTCAGTCCTCATCGTAAATAAGTAAGTCAAAAGTCAAAATTCAAAGTTCCTAAATAAAACTACTAAAAAAAAAAAAGCCTGGTGTCACGTCTTTCTTGTGGGACGAGGTTACGCTCGACAAAAATAGTCAATAGAATGTATACACATATTTATATAACAGAGTGTACTATTATATAATGTAATAAAACAGTGTTGATTGTAATATTAGTAAGTAATATTTAATTATTAATTTGTGATAAATTTGCTAAATTAAAGGTTTAGTATGCTGGCAAACAAAATACAGTATCCAGCGTATAATACATGGCAAATGCAAATTTCATCTCCCCTGCCAATTCTACCTCTCTTCTGAGAGAACCCTTGATGTTCTGAAGATTGGACAAACAGGGGGACCAAGGATATGCCAAGATACTCAGGCAAGTATCTACTGGAACTTTACTTCCTATGTAAGTCTGAGGATATGATTTATATTCAGTTACCCTTTGACTCAATGATACAGATCTTGCTTTGTATTTATGCCATTTTAGTCCCAACAGAAAAAACCAAAAAACAGCAATTTTTAAAAAGCAAAAGCCAGGTGTGATGGTGCACACCTTTACTCCAGCACTGAGGAGGCAGAGGCAGGCAGACCTTTGGGTTTGAGGCCAGCCTGGTGTGCATAGCCAGTTCCAGACCAGCCAAGGCTATGCAATGGATTCAGTCTCAAGAACAAACACATCCACTCAGTAAGGAGATCTGAAGTTGCCCCTGTATCTAGATGTAAGCCTCCCTGTGACCTGATCTCTCCCACAGGACCCCGTTTCCAAGAGAAAACTCCCCAACAGATAGACTCCTAAAGGAAGACAAGCAATGTGCCCAAGCCCTAGTGCAGACGGCCTTCATCAGCTCTGCCTCCTCCTGTCTGAGGGAAAGAGCACATTACTTCCCTTGCTTTCTAGTGCGGAGAATGGAACTTGGGCTTCACAATGGCTCTACCAGGAAACAACATCCTCAACCCTGACACAGGATTTCTCCCTGACTCCCCCCTTCCCCTCTCTGTCTTTCCTGAGACAGGGTTTCCCTATGCAGCCCTAGATATTCTGGAACTCTCTGTAGACAAGGTTGGCCTCAGAGAGCCATCTGCCTCCTGATAGCTGGAACTACAGGTGTGCAGCACCACTGCCTGGAAACGCTCACTCTTGTACCAACTCAGATCCTGAATGTTGTAACCTGTTCCCCAGAGGTTCCTGTGCTGGAGGCTTGGCTCCCAGTGTGGTAGATGGTGAAATCCTCAAGTAGTGGGACCTATGCCCAGTATGGCGGCACATTCCTTTAGGCCCAGCACTTGGAGGCAGAGGCAAGTGGAGTTTGAGGAAAGCTAGAGCTGCACAGTGAGACAGTATCTCAAAAAACAAAACAAAACAAAAATACCCATTAAAAGATAGAGGGCGGAGGAAGGCTCAGCACTTAAGAGTACTTGTTTGGTCCAATTCTAGGATTCACATAGTGTTGCACAACTACCCATAAAGCAGTTCCAGGGGACCATAGTTTGAATGTACTTGACCCCATGTCATAGGGAGTGGTATTATTGGGAGGTGTGGCTTTGAGTGGATATGGCCTTGTTGGAAGAAGGTGTCAATGTGTGGTGGGCTTTGAGGTTTCCTATGTTCAGGATACCACTCAGTGTCTCAGTTGACTTCCTGTTGCCTGCCAAGGTGTAGGACTCTCAGCTCCAGCACCACATCTGCCGGCACACAGCCAAGATAATGGACTGAACATCTGAACTGTAATCAAGCCACTCCAATTAGATGTTTCCTTTGTAAGAGTTGCCAAGGTCATGGTGTCTTTTCACAGTAATAGGAACCCTAAAACACTAAGCATGCATATGGTGCACATATATACATGCAGGCAAAATACATTTAAAAGGAAATGAATAAATCTATTTTTAAGTGGGAGCTAGTAGAAGGTATTCAGGAATCCCACCTTCATTAATGTTGGCTTTAAGGGACTGTTAACAAGTGAGGCTATCTGTCACAAATGGCCCTATGCATGTGACTGTTTCCACCTTACCATGCTTATCTTACCTTGATACAGCAAGAAAGCCCTTGCCAGATACCAGCACCATCAATTAGGCCAAATAGATATTTTTTTCTTTATAAAGTACTAAGCTTTGGTTATTTTGATATAATAACACAAAACCGACTAAGGCACTGGGCACTGTAATTTGCTTGGCTGATTAAGATTCCCGTTCAGTGGGGAGCAGCTCATACCTGTGAAGGTTGATAACTGTCAGTACTAGTCACCATCTCTGGAGTCTCAAGAGAGAAGCTAAGAGTGGATGACAAAGGATGTTTATTCAAGCTAAGCTTGATCCCTTGGCACAGTCATATATACAGAAATAGAAAAAGTCAGGAAACTATAAATCATGTTGCCATGAAGTCCCTTCTCTCCTTTGGCTCAGCTTTCTCAGTGGGCCTCCTTCTCAGCTTTTTCTTTCAAAATTCCGGAGTGTGGAAGGCTCAGGTCACTTCTTG
>PVIH01015470.1:0-49544 GCA_004025045.1 Sigmodon hispidus | reverse complement strand
CATTATTGGGTCAGTGGGACCATAGGACTGTCTGCTCCCTGCCCAGGGAGGGGATGGGGAGTTGTGGAGAAGAAAAATGACCTGATGTGGTGGGAGGGGGAAGGGACCTTGAATAAGGATATACAGGGATGGAAAAAAATTCAGAGGGAAAGCTGAACACAAAGTAAATATATGTGTAGCAATCTTATTTGCATTATCATCCTTGATAAGCCATGCTTATGATTCTTATCCTCTTTATAGTTATTGTTAACTTTTCAGCATTTTAAATTCATTTTACTGTTTTTTTGATAAATACAAAAAAATTTTTACTATGAAGAAGTAATAGTGAGGAAAAAGATATAAATATGATTTAAATATTATACATTGTGTACATGTACTGAAGTGTCATCTGGAATCCTATTAATACGTATAGATTCTGTTTTTATGGATCACTTAAAATAAATTTAAATAAATTAAAAAAAGAAAAAGAAAACACAAGCAACGAATTAGAGAAATCAAATTCCCCCATACTTTTCTACAACTGGTTTCTAAGCAGAGTTACCATGAGGCCTTAATTTTAGACAATGAATAGCTTTATTACAGTCATGTAACTAATAAAACTTATCACCCTGAAAAAAAAAAAGAAAAGAAAATGAGCACTATGGCAGGTAAGCTGGACATTGCTGCAGGTAGAAAATTGAGTGAGTCAAATGCACAGTGCTGCAAGTTAGCACTGTGGTAACTTAGATGCACAGTGCTGTAGTTAAACCCTGCATCATGTCTGGTAGACAATTCTGTCAGGAATCAGTAATCTCTGTAGTAATTTGGGTGCGCAATGCTGCAGGTAAACCCTGCAAAGCTCAGGTACACAGTGCTGCAGTTTGTCATTATTGCATGTCATGTGCACAGTATTGCAGGTGATTGCTAGGGCAGGTGCACAGTGCTACAAAGGGACACTATGGTAAGTCAGATCCACAGTGTTGAAGGAAGCACTGTGGTAGATTAGGTGAACAATCCTTCAGGTGAACAGTATGGTACGTCGGTTATATATTGCTGCAGTTGGACACTGGTACATCAAGTGCACTGTGCTGCAGGTAGACACTGTGGTTGCTCAAGTGCATAGTGCTGACGTGAACACTGTAGTGGTTCCAATACACAGTTCTGTGTAGTACAAATTAAAATTGTAATGAAAGAGATTCAGAACCAAATATCTCAGAAAAGCTGAAATATCAGAGAGAGGAAACATCACAGTCAAATCTCACCCAGCTAGCTTCCAACTTCCTCAGCCTCACTCTTGTTCACTTCTGCCTCTGCTGGTTTCCTACAAAGCCTTAGATACAGTCTTCTCTCCAGCTGTATCTAATCCAGGTTAAGGTTAAGTGCAGGAACTATTTTATTTTATAGTCAGACTTGAAGTCACAGAAACACAGAAAGTTTTGTCTCTGGAGTTATGGGATTAAGGGCAGAGGTCACCACCCCCACACTCTCCCTGTGCTAGGATTTAAGTTGTGTGCGATTGGATCCCAGCTGTTTGTTCTTGTACACAAGAATCAAGAAATTCCTGAGCTATTTGCTTAAGATCTGACTGTGTGCTGTCTCTGGATATTTCAGGTTTTATTAAATGTGTAACATATCACCACAGTGCTGCAGATGAACACTGGTAGGTTAAGTGCACAGTGTTTAAGTTGGACACTGTGGGAGGTCATAAGCATAAAAGTTTATAAGATCACTGTGGGGGGTTTAACTCACATTGATTCTGGTGGGTACTATAATAAATCATGCTCACAGTTTAGTAGGTGAGCACTGTGTTAGGCCAGGTGCACCATGAGGCAGGTGAACCATGTAGTGGTTCAGGTGCACAGTGCTGCAGGTGGACACTATGGTAGATCCAGTTCACACTGCTCCAAATGCGCACTGTGATGAGTCAGCTGACATTTCTGTAGTTATGCAGTGTATTGAGTCAGGTAGAGAGTTACTTAAGTGATTCAGGTGCACAGGGCTACAGGTTAACCCTTCAAAGTTCAGGTAGGTACATAGTGCTGCAGTTTGACATTATGAGATGTAAGGTGCACAGTACTGCAGGTGGGTTACAAACAGGTTAAAAAGCAAAGTGCAGTAGGAGAACTCTGTTGTGAGTCACCTCACATGAACATTTTTCTGGGTCAGGTGTGCAGTCCTGCAAATAGACACAACAGTAGGTCAGATTCTCAGTGCTGAAGGTAAGCACTGGCAGATTAGGTCCACAGTCCTGCAGGTGAACACTGTTATTGTGTGCTGATGAACTCAGAATGAGCACAGTGGTGAGTCAAGTATGTAGTTTAGCAGGTGCAAACTGTGGTAGGATAGGTGCACTGTGCAGTGTTTTGTGCTGTATTAGGTCATCAGGTGAAGAGTCCTTCAGTTGTACAGTGAGGTAGGTCAGAGATTCAGGTAGATACTGTGGTCAGGTGAACAATGCTAAAAGTTAATACTATGGAAGTTCATGTCCACAGATCTTAGGTGAGCACTGTGGTAGATCAGATGAACAATGCAGCAGACAAACACAGTGGTGGATTAACTTCAATGCTGCAGGCAAACACAGTCGTGGGCCAAGTGTACAGTTGTGTATGCAAACAATTTCATAGGTCAAATGCACAGTACTGCAAGTAAATACTGTGGTAACTCAGGTGCACAATCCTGCAGTTAAGCACTGTATTGGGTCAGATTGAAAGTTCATTAACTGAGCACTGTAGTTATTCAGTTGTATAGTGCTGCATGTGTACCCTGCAAAGTTCAGGTAAATAGTGCTGCATGGGTCAGGGGCTCAGTACTGCAATTGGGTACAATTACAAGAGGAAAGCACACTACTGTAGGACAACTCTTTGGTAGATCAGGTGCACAGTGCTGCTGCTACAAGGGTACACTCTTCTGGATAAGGCGTGCAGTGCTGCAAATGGACACTATGGTAGGTCTGGTAAAAAAGTGTTGCAGTTTGACATCGTAGTAATTTAAGTGCACTGTGCTGCAAATAGACACTCCGGTAGCTCATGTGCACAGTGCTGATGTGAAAACTGTAGTGAGATTGATACACAGTTCTGCTGGGGAAAACTTTGGGAGTTCAGGTGCACTTTACTGCAGTTGGACACCGTGGTATGTCAGCCTCACAAAACTTTAAAAGATCACTCTGGTGGGTTAATTAAGGTGCACAATGCTAAAGTTTGATACTATGGTAGTTTATGTCCACATATTGGCAAATAAGCACTAGGGTAGGGAAGCTGTACCATGCTGCAAGTGAGTGATTTGGTGGGGTAAATAAATGCAGTGCTGCAATTGAGCACCGTGGTAGGTTAGGCACATGGTGCTGTAGTTAAAAACTATATTGGGTCACATATAAGTGATCACTGTAATGAGTCAGTGAAAACAGGGCTGCAGGTGAACACTGCAAAAATTAGGTACACAGTGTGAGAAGTGAATAATGTAGTAGGTCAGGTCTAAAACGCTTCTTTGAATGCTGTAGTTTTTTCAATACCCAGTTCTGCAGGTAAACACTCTGGTAGGTTATGTGCACAGTGCTGCAGTTGAACATGGTAGTAGGTCAGGAGCTCTAAACTTTAGTGGATCATTGTGGTCTGTAGATTAAAGTGCTCAATGCTATCTGTTGACACCATGGTAGTTCATGTCCACAGTTTTATAAATAAGCACTGTGGTAGGTAAGCTGTACAGTGCTGCAAGTGAACAATTGGGTTGGTCAAATGCATAGTGCTACACGTGTATGCTGTGCAGTGTCAGATGCACAGTGCTGCAAATGAACACAATGGTAAGTCAGATTTATAGAGCTGAAGGTAAGCACTGTGGTAGATAAGGTGAACACTTTTGTAGATCAGGTACACTTTGCTGCAGTTGGACACTGTGGTAGATCAAAGGCACTGTGCTGCTGGGAGACACTGTGGTAGCTTAAGTGCACAGTGCTGATGTGAACAATGTAGTGGGTGTGATCCACAGTGCTGAGGGGGAACACTCTGGTAGGTTAGATGCACAGTGCTGCAGTTGGACACTGTGGTAGATCAAGAGCACAAAACTGTGGTAGGTCAGTATGGTCACTATGTGCACTATGGTGCACAATGCTAATGGTTGACACTATTGTAGATCATGTCCTCAGTGTTACAAATGTGAACTGTGGTAGGTAAGCTGCACAGTTCTGCAGGTGAAATGTTTAATTGGTAAATTGCTCTCTGTATTCTGTGCAAGTGTCAGGTGCACAGTGTTACAAATGGACAAAATAGAAAGTAAGATTTCGAGTGCTAAAGGTAAGCATTGTGGTAGATTAGTAGCATAGTCCTGCAAATGAACAGTATGGTAGGTCAGGTAAAATGTGTTGCAGTTGGACACTGATAGGTCAAGTGCACTGTGCTACAGGAACACATTCTGGTAGATCAAATGCACAGCGCTGATGTGAACAATGTAGTGGGTGTGATCCACAGTGTGGTCCTGGAAGATCTTGGGATTTGTAGTCACGGGTTATTATGGGATCTTTACTTTTTTAGGATCCTAGGATTGCAGTTCTGGAGGATTTTGGTATGTGTATGCCTAAACAGTCTGAAATTTGAAGTCTAGGAGGATTCTAGGATCTGTATTCCTAATGGATTCTAGGAATTGTAGTCCCAGAGGATTCTGGGATATATATAGTCTCGGGAATTCCTGGATTTGTAGACATTGAGAATTCTGGCATTTGTAGTCCTGGCAGATTCTCAGGTTTGTAGTGTTGGAGGATCCTGGAATCTGTATCTCTAAAGGATCCTGGTATTTGTAGCCCTGGAAGATTCTAGGATTTGTAGTCCTGCTGTATTCTGGGCTCTCTTTTTCTATAGAATTTGGGGATTTGTAGTCCTGGGGTGCTCTGGGATCTGTTCTCCCAAAGGATTTTTGAATTTGTTTTCCTGGAGGATTGTGGGATCTGTAGTTCCATGTTATTCTGGGGTTTGCAGTCTTGGGGTATTCAGGGATATGTACTCCTAAATGATTCTGAGATTTTTAGTCCCAAATACTGTAATCCTGTATGATTCTGGAAATTATACTCCTAAAAAATTCTTGGATTTGTAGCCCAGGATGATTTTAAGGTCTGGAGTACTGGAGGATTCAGGGATTTGTAGTCCCAGAAAATTCAGGGATTTGTAGTCCTGGAAAGTTCTGGAGTCTCTATACCTGGGGCATTCTGGGATTTGTAGTCCTGGGGTATTCAGGGCTCTGTACTACTAAAACATTCTGGGATTTGTAGTCTTGAAGTGAGCTGGGATCTTCAGTCCTAAAGTATTCAGGGATTTTTTAGCCCTGAAGGATTCTTGGATCTTTAGTCCCAGAGGATTCTGTGACCTGTAGTCCTGGGAAATTTTGGGATTTGTAGTCCTGGAAGATCCTGGGATATATATTCCTAAAGGACTCTGGGATTTGTAGTGCAGGGAAATTCTGGATTATGGAGTCATGGAGATTCTGGAATTTGAAGCCCAGGGGGAGTCTGTGATTTATAGTCCTGGACGATCCTGAGATCTGAAGACCTAAATGTTTCTGTGACTTGTAGCCTTGGAAAATTCTGGTAATTTTAGCCGTGTGGTCTTCTGTGATCAGTACCCCAAAAGATTTCAGAGATCTTTACTAGTAGAGGATTTTGGGATTTGTGGTCCTGAGGAATTCCCTGATCTGTACTTCTAAAGGATTCTTGGATTTGTTTTCTGTTGGTATTCTGAGATTTGTACCTCAAAAGGATTCTGGGATTTGTTGCCCTGTCTGATTCTGAAATAGTTAGTCTCAGAAAATTCTGGATCTGTAGTCCTGTTAGATTCTAACATTTGTAGTCCTGGAGGATCCTGGGATATATACTCCTAAAGGATTATGAGATTTGTAGCCCAGGAGGACTCTGGGATTTGTAGTCTCGGGGGATTCTGTAATCAGTAGTCTTGGGAGTTTCTTGGATTAGTAGTCCTGGAGGATACTGGATTCTGTACGTTTTCAGAATTCTGGGATTTGTAACTCTTCAGGATTTGGTGATTTGCAGTCCTGTAAAATTCTGGAATTTGTAGTCCTGGTTTATTCTGGGATCTGTACTCTCAAATGATTCTTAAATTTGTTGTCTCAGGGATATTGGGATCTGTAGTCCCATATTATTTTGGGGTTTGTAGTCATGGGGCATTCTTAGATCTGTACTACCAAATGATTTAGGGATTTTTATTCCCAAAATATTGTAGTCCTATTGGATTCTGGAAATTAAACTCCTAAAAAAAAATTCTTGGATTTGTAGTACAGGAGTATTCTAAGGCCTGGAGTACTGGAGGATTCTGGGATTTGTAGTATAAGAATATTCAGGGATGTTTAATCCTAGAAAATTCTGGGGTCTGTATCCCTGGGGGATTTTGTAGTCCTGGGGTATTTAGGGATTTGTACTCATAAAAGATTCTGGGATTTGTAGTCATGAGATAAACTGGAATCTTCAGTCCTAAAGGATTCTGGGTTTTGTAGCCCTGTCTGATTCTGAAATCTACAGTCTCAGAAAATTCTGAATCTGTTGTCCTGTGACATTTTAATATTTGTAATCCTGGAGGATCCTGGGATCTATACTCCTAAAGGATTAGGAGAATTGTAGCCCAAGAGGACTCTGGGACTTTTAGTCTCGAGAAATACTGAAATCAGTAGTCCTGGGAGTTTATTTGATTTGTAGTCCTGGAGGATTCTTGATTCTGTACTTTAACAAAATTCTGGGATTTGTAGCTCTGAAGGATTTGGGAATTTGTAATTTTGTAAAATTCTGAAATTTTTAGTCCTGGGGTATTATAGGATCTGTAGTCTATAGAATTTTAGAATTTGTAGTGCTAAAGGATTCCGTGATTTACCATTCTGGAGGATTCTGGGTTTAGTTGTCCTGGAGGTTTCAGGGATTGTAATCCTGGTCAATTCTGTGATCTGACATCCTACAAAATTCTGGGATCTAAAGAACTGGTGGATTTGGGGATTTTTAGATGTGGAGGATCCTGGAATCTCTACTTCTAAAGGTTTCTGGGATTTGTAGCCCTGGAAGACTTTAGGATTTGTAGTCCCGGGTTATTCTGGGATCTGAACCTTTTTAGGACTCTGGGATTTGTAGATCTGGAGAATTTTGGAATGTGTACACCTAAAACATTCTGAAATTTGAAGTCTAGGAGGATTCTAGGATCTATACTCCTAATGGATTCTAGAAATTATAGTCCCAGAGGATTCTGGGATATGTAGTCCCGGGGCATTCCTGGATTTGTAGACATTGAGAATTCTGGGATTTGTAGTCCTGGGGGATTCTGAGATTTGTAGTATTAGAGGATTCTGGAATCTGTATCCCTAAAGAATCCTGGTATTTGTAGCCCTGGAAGATTCTTGGATTTGTAGTCCTGGGGTATTTTGGGATCTTTACTGTATAGGATCTTGGGATTTGTTTTTGTTTTTGTTTTTTTTTGTTTTTGTTTTTTTTTCTTTTTTTCCTTTTTTTATTATTATGAATAAAGAAGTCACATTTTCTATCCTTGTATATCCTTATTCAAGGTCCTTTCCCCCTCCCACCACATCAGGTCATTCTCTCTTCTCCACATCTCTCCATCCCCTTCATGGGCAGGTGATCTCAAGGTCCCAAGGTCTCAATATTGCTTAGTTCAGCCTCCACTCCTGGCAAATCCAGTTTTCTTCCCCCAACATCAAGACTCAGTCAGGTGTTCCTCTAGGGAGAGTGGGATCCAAGGAGTCAGTCCAAGGTGTTTTAGATCCAAAGCTGTTCAGTGGTTGTGGTTTGCAGCTTGGGCATGCTTTGCTTTTTTCTTGTTTGTTTGTTTGTTTAGAGTTCACTAATGAGTGAGTACATCCCCTGTTTATCTTTCTGGGTTTGTGATACCTCTCTCAGGAGGATATTCTCCAAATCTATCCATTTGCCTGCAAATTTTAGGATATCATTTTTTCTTACTGCTGAGTAGTACTCCATGTACCACAGTTTGTTAATCCATTCTTCAGTTGAGGAGCATCTAGGCTGTTTACAGGTTCTTGCTATTACAAATAATTCTGCTATGAACATAGTTGAGCTAATGCCATTGGAGTGCTACTGTGCGTCTTTAGGGTACGCACCCAGAAGTGGTATTACTGGGTCCTTGGGGAGATTAATTCTCTGTTTTCTGAGAAACTGCCATACTGCATTCCAGGGTGGCTGAACAAGCTTACACTCCCACCAACAATGGAGGAGTGTTTCCCCTTGCTCCACACCCTCTCCAGCATAGGCTGTCATATGTATCTTTTAGCTAATCTAACTGGTGTCAGGTGGTATCTCAAAGTTGTTTTAATTTGTATTTCTCAGATGGCTAAAGATAATGAGCACTTTTTCAAGTACCTTTCAGCCATTTGGGATTTGTAGTCCTGGGGTACAGTCCCAGAAGGGATCTATACTCATAAAGGATTCTTGAATTTGTTGCCCTGAAGGATTCATGAAAGTATAGTCCCATGTTTTTTGGGGGTTTGTAGTGTTGAGGTTTCTGGGATCTTTATTCCTAAATGATTCTTGGATTTTTAGTCACAAAATATTGTAGACCCTTAGTATTCTGAAAATTATACTCCTAAAAAATTCTTGGATTTGTAGCCTAGGATGATTCTAAGGTCTGGAGTACTGGAGGATTTTGAAATTTGCAGTCCCAGAAAATTCAGGGATGTGTAGTCTTGGAAAATTCTGGGGTCTGTATCCCTGGGAGATTCTGGGATTTGTAGATGAGGGATATTCAGGGATCTGCACTCCTAAAGGATTCTGGGAATTGTAGTCCTGAGGTAAACTGGGATCCTCAGTCCTAAAGGATTGAGGGATTCTTAGCCATGTAGAGTTCTAGGATCTTTAGTCCCAGAGGATTCTGGGACCTGTAGTTCTGAGAAATTTTAGGATTTGTTGTACTGGAGGATCCTGGTGTTTGTAGCCTTGGGAGATTCTTGGATTTGTAGTCCTGGATTATTCTGAGATCTGTACTCATAAAGGATTCTCAAATTTGTTGTCCTGGAGTATTCTGGGATCAGTAGTCTCATATTTTTCTGGGGTTTGTAGTCCTGGGATATTCTGGGATGTTTACTCCTAATAGATTCTGAGACCTGGGGTATTCAGGAATCTGTACTCCTAAAAAATTCCAGAAATTGTACTACTGAGATAAACTGGTCTCCTGAGTTTATCATGGATTCTTAGCTCTGTAGGATTCTTGGATCTTTAGTCTTAGAGGATTCTGGGACCTGTAGTCCTGGGAAATTTTGGGATTTGTATTTTTGGAGGATTCTGCTATCTGTATTCCTAAAGGACTCTGGGATTTGTAGTGCAGGGAAATTCTGGATTATGGAGTCCTGGAAGTTTCTGGAATTTTCAGTCTGGGAGGGTTCTGGAATGTGTACTTCTGGATATTCTGGAATCTGTAGCCCTGGGGTATTCTGGGAATTGTAGTCCTGGAGGATCCTGAGATCTATACTCCTAAATGTTTTTGTAACTTGTAGCCTTGGAAAATTCTTAGACTTTTAGTCATGTAGTATTCTGTGTTCAGTACCCCAAAAAGTTTTGGGGATTTTTAGCTTTGGAGGATTTTGAGATTTGTAGTCCTGGGGTATTCCCTGATCTAAACTCCTAAAGGATTCTGGGATTTGTTTTCTGTTGGTATTCCCTGATCTATACTCCCAAAGGATTCTGGGATTATTAGTCCCAAAATATTGTAGTCCTATAGATTCAGGAAATTATGCTCATAAAAAAAATTTTTGGATTTGTGGTCCAGGAACATTCTAAGGTAAGGAGTACTGGAGAATTCTGGAGTAGGTAGTCCCAAGAAATTCAGGGATGTGTAGTTTTTGTAAATTCTAGGGTCTGTATCCCTGGGGAGTTCAGGTGTTTATAGTCCTGAGGTTAAACTGGGATCTTCAGTCCTAAAGTATTCAGGGATTTTTAGCCCTGTAAGATTCTTGGATCTTTAGTCTCAGAGGATTCTGGGACTTGTAGTTCTGGAAAATTTTGGGATTTGTTTTCCTGAAGGATCCTGGTATCTGTATTTCTAAAGGACTCTGTAATTGTTTTCTATTGGTATTCTGGAATCTGTACCCCAAAAGGATTCTGGGATTCGTAGCCCTGTTCAATTCTGAAATATTTAGTCTCAGAAAATTCTGAATCTGTAGTAATGTGGGATTCTAATATTTGTAGTCCTAGAGGATCCTGAGATCTATACTCCTAAAGGATATGACAATTGTATCCCAGGAAGACTCTGGGATTTGTAGTCTCGGGGAATTCTGAAATCAGTAGTCTTGGGGGTTTCTTGAATTTGTAGTCCTGGAGGATTCTTGATTCTGTACTTTTACAAAATTCTGGGGTTTGTGGCTCTGAAAAATTTGGGAATTTGTGGTCACATAAAATTCTGGAATTTGTAGTCCTTGGTGATTATGGGACCTGTAGTCTATAGAATTCTGGCATTTGTAGTCCTAAAGGATTCTGGGATTTATAGTTCTGGAGGATTCTGGGATTTGTTGTCCTGGAAGTTTCTAGGATTGTAATCCTGACATCTGTCTTCCTACAAAACTCTGGGATCTATAGTACCAGGGAATTCTGGGATTTATAGACATGGAGGATCCTGGGATCTCTACTCCTAAAGGATTCTTGGATTTGTAGTCCTGGGGTATTCTGGTAGCTTAACTTTTTCCAGGATTGTGGGATTTGTAGTTCTGGAGGATTTTTGGAAGGTGTACACCTAAAACATTCTGAAATTTGAAATCTAGGAGGATTCTAAGATCTATATTCCTAAAGGATTCTGGATTTTGTAGTCTCAGAGATTATGTAGTCCCAGGGAATTCCTGAAATTGTAGACATTGAGAATTCACCCTCATTTTCACCTTCAACCTTACTCGCTCACCCTCATCCTCTCTCCCTCACTCTCTCAACCTCACTCTCAACTTCTCCCTCAACCTCAGTTCCTCAATTACACCCTCACTTTCACCTCATGCTCACCCTAAACTAACCATCACCCATACCCTCAGCCTCTCACACTCCCCCACACTCACATTCACCTCACATTTAACCTAACCTAACCTTCACCCTAACTTCATCCCCTGCCTCATTCTCACCCTCACCTGCACTTTCAAAATTAGCCTCAGCCTTACCCTCACCCTCACCCTCAAATCCTCACCTCACTCACCTTCACTCTTACCTTACCTTCAACTTCACCCTAACCTCACCATCAGCCTCACACTCACCCTCTCTCTCAACCCATCACCCTCACCATCTCACCCTTACCCTCTACCTCAACATGACCCTTTCATCCTCATCCCTCAATCCAACCCTCAACCTCTCCCTCACCCTCATATTCACAAATACACCCTCACACTCACCTCATGTCACCCCTCACCTCACTCTCACCCTAACTTAACCTTCACCCTCACCATCACCCTATCACCCTCACCTCACATTTACCCTAACCTAACCTTCACCCTAACCTCACCCTCATTTTCTCCTTCACCCACAACATCAAACTCATTCTATCCCTCACTCTCAAACTCACCTTCCTCCTCACCCTTACCCTCTCCCCCTCCTCATCACCCTTATTTTTACCCTCATTCTTACCTTTTTACACTCACCCTCTCACCCTCACCCTTACCCTTATACTCACCCTCAACCTCACATTCACCCTAACTCAACCTCACCCTCTTCTTCTCCCCATCACCTTCACCTAGTCACCCTCACTTTCACCACTTCACCCTCACTTTATCCCTCACCTCACCCTCAACCTAAATTCACCATCACCCTCAATCTCAAGCTTTCAAAGAGTAGTAAGAGATATTGCCAATTTATGACCCACTATGGGAAAAATGTTGAACTGGATAATTTTTTAAAAATCTTAAATAGTAACAAGAACTTAAATAGCCAGAGAGAATTGTCACCTGAAGCTGAGAGAGAATTGTCTTTGTTGTAAAAAGGAATTAGAGGATGCACATATGGATTATGTGTATTCAGATCTTAATTTCATTCTATTTATCTTGCCATCTAAGCATTCTCCTACAGGAACTTTAATTAAAAAAGAAAATGTTATATTTGAATGAATGTTTCTATTACATAAAATGAGTAAGAATTTATAGATCTATGAGGAAAAGATTTGTGAACTGATTTTTAAAGGAAAATTAAGACTTTATTGATTAAAAGGAATAGTCCCAGAAGAAATTGTTGTACCTTTAACTAATAAAGAAATTGACTAATTATGGGCAGAAAGTGAACTATGGAAAAAAATCTTGCAGTAGTTTTTTTTGGGAGATATTAACAATAGATAATCCTCAAAGCAAAAGAATTGAATTTTTAAAGAAAACTGACTGAATTCTTTCTTGTATTGTACAAGATAAATCAATTTCTGGAGGCCCAAGATTTTAGACTGATGCAAACAAACCAGGAAAGGCAGGTTACAAATCAGAAAATGTAAATGTTGCATGGATTATGGTTGTAGTAAAACAAAACAAAACAAAACAAAATAAACTCAGAGCCAGATATCAAGGAAAGGCAGAAATAACAAAAAGAGAAGCACCAAGTCAAATTTAACTCAACTGTCTTCTAGCTTCTTCAGCCTCACTCCATAGTTTTTTTATGCCTCATCTGTCTTCCTATGCCTGCTTTAAATCCCTTCTTCACCCAGCTGTTATCACAACCAGGATAAGATTAAAGGTGTGAGCTACTACTATTGGCAGTTATCCTTGAACTCACAGTCTCTTGAGTTATGAAATTAAAGGCATAGGTCACCACACCTGGGAGTAGGTCACTACTCTTGGACTTTCCCTGTGCTTGGATTAAGGGTGTGTACTGGTACTCACAGAGATCCTCTGGATCTCCATATTGAGATTAAATGTATGAATTACAACTGCTATGTTATGCCTTGAACTTACTTGGCAACAAGAAAAATAAGTTATAAAAAGATGACCCACTTGTTTTATTATAATTTTACTTTATAATCCTAAACATATACATTAAAATGAAACTTTGCCAATATATATATATTTCACTTTACATAATTTGGAAAATTTAGATATGTACATCATACAATAGATACATTTTCAGGATTTCAATGGGCAACTGCTTTGAGTTCAGAAAAGGCTGATTCTGTAATCACATATTTGCTAGAAGTTATGGCCCTCATGGGAATACCTGTACAAATTAAAACTGACAAATGTTTCAGCCTATGGCTCTAGTAAAATAAAACATTTTTCCCTTATTATAATATTGTGCATATTACAGGTACACCACACAATCCTCCAGGGTAAGCAATCATAGGGAGATCAAATCAAACTCTAAAGAATATGCTAAATAAACTAAAAGTAATAACAAAGACCCCTAGAAATAGACTACATAATGCTTTATTAACTTTTAATTTTCTCAGTGCTAATGAGAAAGAAAGAACAGCTGCTGAAAGACATTTGACTACAGACAAAACGGTTAAGCTAAATCAGCCTGTCTACTTCAAAGATGTACTGACTTCACAATGGAAGTCAAGATATGAGCTATGTTGGGGAAGGGGTTTTTCTTTTGTTTCTACAGGTGAAAAACGTTATGAATACCATCAAAATTGATAAAGTCTCAGACTGAACTGGAGAAATATGAAAATAAGGATTGATGGCTCATCTACCCATATTCCAATTCTTTTATCTGTAAGAAAAACAAAGGGTTGGGGCAAGTTCTTGTATTCTTGCCTTGACTGATGACAGTATGATATTCAAAATGGGTGAGCAAGACACACACACACACACACACACACACAGACACAAACACACATACACATACTCACACACACAAACACACACACAAACACACAAGAATTGCTGAATCTTGCCAAGACAAGGTAGGAAGGTCTTTAAGAATACTCTGCTTCACAAAGAAGTCTGTCAGACATGCTAGGCTTGTAATCCTGTAAGACTGATGCTTCAACAATACAGAATTCTTGGTTGACTGCCCAGGCAGCCAGTTGTTTTATTTCTTATATTTTTTTTTGGAAGTTGATTGCTTGCCCATGATGTTTACTTAGTTAATATATTTTCTTGGTTTTCTGAGGGAATTAAGGATGAGATAGTTATATTTTTCTAGTAATAGTTTTAGAAAAGAAACTCACATATAATTTAAAGTGTGTAAGTTTCCGAGACATCAAAATATAGTTTTAGTTAGTAATACAAGCTAGAAAAAAAGTAAATTAGGTATAATCCTTTGAACTCACCAAAGTAGGATAGATAATAGAATATTTTCTTTGAATTTGTCATTTTATTAGTCAATTTTTATTTTTTGTAAAAAAGCAGTAAATCATCATTACAACTCAAGCCTACTCTAATGTGCACCTGACAGTGAAGCACATCTATGTGTAGAGTAAAAAAGGTTTTTGAAAGAACCCATCAGACACATGATCTCCAAACACCCAAACAAACAACTTCTCATTGTGAAGCTTTGTGTTAGTAACTTAGAGAAGCTCCTGGTGTGAGAACAAATCTGTAGTACAATAGCCTAAGTCTCAGGTATTGAGCATAATCAGTTGACTCAAGGTAAAAAGTTAAAAATATGGTAAGAAACTGTGTAGGGGTGGGCACAGGGTAAGATACAGAGTTTGTAAGCCAGCTAGTCCAAGAGAAACTGAGATATCTCTAACTTTTCAATCAAGACCAGGCATGTTAAAATCTTCATTTTTTTTTTAAAAAAGAAGGCAATTAAAACTTACAATTCTAACAGCCCACATACCAAATAAAATATTGTAAAAAAATCAAAACTATGCTCAGAACTCCACCTCCATCATATTTTCAGCACACAAAGGAAAATAAAAGCATCCATGACTATCACAGATGAAAACAAAGTGAATATCACTGGAATCCATTCCCCACTGAGTTATAAAATCTATATAGAAATCTGATACTATAATAAATTGTAGTTCTCATAATTCTCTTTTGATTTCCTTTAAACCCTGTTTGATATAATTTTTATTGTTGTAAATATTTTTTCATGATTCTGAACCTGGTTCCAGTTTTTTTCCACTTATTTTTCTATCAATATTTAATCAGAAGATTCTTCTTCACGAGGCATATTCAGCAGAAATGGCTGAAGCTGTGGAAGGTAAATCTATCCAGAGAGCATATTCTGTGCCTATTTTGGGATCTGAAGGCTATTCACCACTGTTCTTGATGAAGACTCTTTCAGTCTTGTGAACATCAGTGTGTACAGTCTCACTACTTCACAGTCTCACGTCCTGGGACAAGTGAAAAGCTAGAGAAGTCTGAGTTCTAATGGCTGATAAGGCTTACATCCCACAGAAGAGGAAAACACTTTTCCTTTTTTGCTACTTAAGAATGTGGCAGAAATGTATGCTGAGGTAGCCCAGTCATTCTTTATTTTTTTATTCTTTTTGTTTTCTGTTGTAAATTTTGTCTCAGAATATTTCTGAAAGGATGACATTTTGAAGAAGTCATTGCTGGAACTAGCTTCCAGTGCAGTGTCTAATGCTGGACACCTGGATGTCCTCTTCCATGGCTTTCTCCAGGCACTAATTACTGTTCACATGCTGCAGGTTTAATTTCTCTGGGTGGTACTCCCAGAGCTGGTTGCCTTTTAGATGGTAGCATTTGAGCATGGTAACTGAGCCATTAAGTTTGGAAACATCTAAAAAAAGGTCATCTGTTCTGAGTTGTTTGTTGGCAATATTAGAGAAAACCTGATTACCTCCCATACCATGACAATTAAAAATTCCAACCTTTTAATTCTCTTTTCTAGCCATGTTATCTAGACATTGATTTCTTTCCACATTTCATATCTCTCCCAATGAGAAATAATGATGTGGAATTTGAGAATCAAGGTAAATATTTTCTAGATACCAAGAGAAAGGTTTGCATTGTAGCTTATGTCTCAGACCAAGTCTTGATGATATATCTTTATAATCTACCTTTGTAACACCTGGAGAAATTATATAAAAGAAATTTTTGAATTCATCCATCCATACTTCTGCAAGTCTTCTGTTATTTTTATTGACAATCTGCCCTGTCTCTCCTGGAAATGTGTAAGGTGTGGCTTTCTGAAACACATGACCAACGTGAGAACAATTCACAATTTCCAAAGTTCCTCCACATTGCCAAATCCTAAAGGAAATTTCTAGGTTTTCTCCTCCCCAAATATCCTTTCCAGCATCATATGTTCAAATTTCCTGAAAGTAATCTCTGTCTATTGAAAAAGACCTTCAGCCATTTTAGGTGTTCTGACAGGAAGAGTCTGGTCACCTTTCCTTCTGTCTATCTCTCTTTGGGAACAGGTTACCAATGAAATTTGAGCTTCCAGTTGAATACACCATAGGTCATTGTTGTATGATATTTCCAGACCCGTTTGGGCCAGAAGTTTGGACTTGGCTTGTGGTGGCTTGTATCCCCCAAAGAAATGATTCAGAAGCTTATATTAATTTCATACTGTTTGGCCTATGTCTCAAGCACATTACTAGCTAGCTCTTTCATCTTAATTCAACCCATTTCTAGTATTCTACTTGCCAGATGGCCCAGCCCATGGCTCTTCCTCAGGGGTCGGATGAAGACTGACTAACTCTGCCCTCCTTCTACATGTCTCTCCTCTGATCCTCCACCCACTTCTATGGAGCTCCACACAGGCCAAACCAGTTGCTTTATTTACAGCATACAGAGAACATTTCCACCACATTTACTCTTTTCTGTCTAATCAAAAAGGAAGGTTTAAATTTCCATATAGCAAAGTTACATACAACAGTACAGCTATCAAGCAAAAATTACAGTTACAATGTCTAGTCTATTTGTAATTAACAAACTTAAAGAAAATATCCCATTATCTATTATCTATCTTATCCTTGTGAGTCTAAAGTTTCATATCTAATATACCTCTTAAAATAACTAAGAAAAACTGTACCTATAGTTCTTAAATCTTCAACTACATCGAAGTCTACAGAAGGAGATAATATTACCCAAATAAACAAGAAGTGCAAGCAACTTCCAAAGTCTAGAAAATGACAGAGATGACATCTCTTTGCGTGGACAGTCACCCAAAGTTCCTTTGTAACATTGGGGCATTATCTTCAGCCTATAGGCCTAAAGTCTCTGGCATACCTTTCAGTGATGCAGGAAATCTGGCACAGTCCATCAGTTGCTTCTCCTTGTGTCCAGAAGGATGCCTGGCAATTTTTTTCTGCAAAGCAGGAATCTGAAAGACCATCTCGGCTTCTTCTGCCAAAGTTTAGAGGTCATTTTCCTATGGAACCTGAATATCCAGTTTATACAGCATACTATCAAACAGTAAATACCATAACAGTTTCTTGTCTAGTGGCTAACTGTTGCCATAAAGTAAATTCCACATTAAGTTTCTTCAATGCCCATCATTTTCCTGAAATACATTGGTGCTGCCAGTAGTAGACCTGTCTCACTGTCCAGAAAAGTCTAAGTTCTTAAAATATTTTAAATGCCATATTCTGCATGTCTTTGAAGTATTTGAAGACTACCTATCTAATTGAAATATATTTTTGTATACAAAAACCTAACTAACATGACTATAAGTTTGGTTATCATAGATGACTATTAATCTGTATTTCTTAATTACACATTACAATTTTAAGTGAGTTACATAAGCATCATATCTTAATCAAGAGTAGAAAAATACATACAGCATAACAAAATTGACCTTTAGTTGGTATCAATAAACCAAAATCCACCTATCTTTGTTAATCATTCGTATATCATATCCCACCCCCTTTTCTTCTGAAAGAGATGGACTATGAGCATTGACCATTTATAATGAAAAGAAACATTAATAAGCAATATTTTTTGGAAATTGGACGTAACTTTCTTTTACTACTTCCTACTGACAAAGGGACATTGGTGATCTCATGGGGTCTTGAGGCTGGATCATCTCAGCTGGTCTTCCTATCAGAGAATTTTCAGGTGGCCTTGGCAAATGAAACCACATTTGCCTGGAACCAGTTCACAGGTTTTGATCTTCTATGGAAACAAAAACAGAAACTTTTTCCCCAAGCAACATATTCTTATAAACAGATTTCAAAGTCAAGATATCTTTAAAATATATATGTTTGTCCAACTTAGCAGCCTTAGCAATCAACCTCTTTCTGCACTTAGCTCATTAAAACTTAAAAAATTAAAAGAAAGCAGAATAAGGCTGCTTTTCACGGAGCCCGAGCTGGACCTCCTAGCCATGTCCCCGCTTGTTCTACTTGCAGTGGCTATTTTGGGTTCAGGGAAGAACAGAGGTGAGGTTTGACCATGCTGTAGCTCTCCAGGGTCACGCTCCCTGCCTTTGCACCACCACTGAGTTTCCCAGGATATAGCCTTCTCCACCGCACATGAGGGGCCTTTGCAGGCCAGGGCAGCCCAGAATTCCCCAGATAACCATGTGGATTTCCTGGCTGCTGTCACCAGTGAGGGCGTGATTGTGGGTGAGTGGGAATCTGAGAGACCAGGCTTCTGTACACTGGCCATTGCAGTCAGTTGTGGTGGCTCATACCGGTAGGATTTGCTGAAGGATCATGAGATTTTCACCTCAGCCTGGGCCAGGGACAATCGGAACCACCATTCTGTTCCAGGCACTGCTGCAGCTGCTGAACACAACTGTGACACCTGCTGGCCATAAGTCCTCACTACATCTGAGTAAAGTAATTGTCTTTTTTCCATAAAAATGTCTGATGTTTTAGCTGTCCAGAACTTTCCTCACTTTTTCTCAATGGTGATAGAAGATTATTTTCAGGATTATGTATTTGGAGGCTCTCTCAACTTAGGAGTTCTTTTGCTTTTTTGTGTGATAATATATTTTATACCTAACTATTTTAAAGGATTGAAGGATAGGGATGAGCAAATACTCACTAGGATGTGTGAAATGAATGAGGGTTCTAAGAAAACATTACTTGCAAAGATGTGTGAAATGGGTGAGTGTTCTAAGAAAACACAAGAGGATGGTAAGATTTACATCGATGAGGCCATTAAGAAGCTCGTTTCCTCCATAGAGGAGAGGTCTAGGTTGGTTAGAGAAGAATGCAGGCTTTATATTGACGATGAAATTAGGAAACTAGCAAAACATGTTCACTTGGAGACTGAGAGAATTTTCCACTCTATAAAATTATTGAAAGGGTCATTTATTCAGGACCTTCAAACACTGGAAAAGACCATGACCTCTAGGTTTCAATATCATGAAGGTCGTATAGTGATAATAGAAAAAGATACTGAGGCAACATCTGCTCAGAACAACCCAGAACCTCCTCTTAAAAGATATTACAGTAGGGAAGATGATCTACCTATGGTGGTTACAATAAGGAGACTACCCCTACTCCACCAACACTATTCCCAGTTGTGGTAGAGACCAAGAAAATATGTGGAAAGGCTTCAGACAATGTGGAATATAATTATGAACCTATCCATATGCAGGATCTAAAACCAATAAAGGAAGCCATAGTGACATATGGTGTACATTTGTCTTTTGTGAAGCAATTCATAAATTTGTGGTCAACACAGAATTGGGTAATTCCTAATGACTGGAAATATTTGGCAACTATAGTGTTGGATGCTGGTCAAAGCTGATAGTGGAGGAATTGGTTTAGGGAAGAGGCTAGAGCCTTGGAATATCAGGATCAAACTGGGAATGTTACCATCTCCAGGGAACAAATCCTTGGGGAAGGCCAGTTTGCCAATGTAGCAATTCAGAATACTTATGATGACCATGCCTAGTTGCTGTGCCGTACTGTTGTCTTAAATAATTGGGAAAAGGTTTTAGAATTGAGTCAGGACCAAGAATTAAGTCATATACCCAGGCTAAACAAGGTCTGAAGGAGCCTTATACAGACTTTCTACAGAGGTTGACTCAGGCTGTAAATAGAGCAGTGTCATATCCAGAAGTTCGGACACAATTAATACTCTCTTTGGCTTTCAGCCATGCTAATATCACATGTAAGAAATCGCTCATGCCACTAAAGATCAGAGGTGCACCCTTAGAAGAATGGATTCAATTTGCAATTAATGCCAAATCTCTACATACTGATGAGGAGAATTGGGTAGGACAAGCCATTGCTAACATTAGGATAAGAAATCAAAGCATCATTTGTTTTAATTGTGGTAAGCCAGGCCATATAAAGAGGAATTGTAGGCAAGGCATCTATGGGAATACTCCCAATCCCAGGAATGACTCAAACAGAAGGCCACTAACTTCTGGGTTATGCAGGAGATGTGGCAAAGGCCAATACTGGACAAATGAATGTAGATCAACAAGAGACAAAGAAGGCAACCTTTTACCATCAGGAAACATAACTCAGTGTTTCCCCCAGGAAGCTCTGAAGAGACAGACCTCAAAGACAAAGAAGGTCCAGTAATATCCAGTCTCAGTGGAAGAGCAGCCTTCTCAGGATGAGTAGCAAATCCCAAGCCTGGAACAGTAGACCATGTAGCCAAAGACAATAGATTACCTTTACAGGAGAAGTTGATGGTATCCAGTAAACTGACAAAACACATATTTTGGCAAACTTCCATAAATGAACAAAGACCAAAGTTAAAAATAAGAATAGATAATACTTATATGCAAGGCTTAGTTGACATAGGAGCTGATGTTTTGATCATAACCCCACACTCATGGTACTCCAGATGGCCTCTCAAGGAGGTAGATGTTCAATTTTTAGGTATTGGGATAATATCTCAGATAAAACAGAGTGAGAGATGGCTTGAGTACATAGGATCAGAATGACAGAGAGGAAGATTGAAGCCACACATGGCCAACATAGCAGTGAACTTATAGGGTCATGATCTTCTAGAGCAATGGAACACACAAATTAAGATCCCTCTAGGCTTAAATATCAATCAGAGACTCAATTATACCCCTGAAGACAATGTTTCAAGGGGTTATGAAAAACAGCCACCAGTTATTCAGGTTGTACAACAATGCAGTCTAAAGGCTACTGGCACCCCAAAGACACTCACAGCCTTGCCTTTGAAATGGTTGACAGACAAGCCTATTTGGGTTCAGCAATGGCCTTTGACAGAGGAGAAATTGATGGCCCTAGAACAATTGGTACAGGAGCAGTTACAAGCTCAGCATATTGAAGAATCAACCAGCCCGTGGAATTGCCCCATATTTGTGGTGGTCAAGAAGAAATCTGGGAAATGGAGAATGGTGAAAGATTTAAGAGCAATTAATAAGGTGATTCAGCCTATGGGCACTTTACAGTCTGATATACCCTTACCTTCTTTGCTACCTAAAGGATGTCCTATAATAGTTATTGATCTGAAGGACAGTTTTCTCCCATACCTTTGCAAGAACAAGATAAAAAAGTTTGCTTTTACAATATCTACACTTAACAATGCATGCCTAGTAAAAAAGTATCAATGGAGGGTCCTTCCACAAGGGATGTTTAATAGTCCCACACTATGCCAATATTTTGTCCAACAGCCACTAGAAGTGATACACAAACAATTCCCACAATCTATCATTTACCACTATATGGATGATATATTGTTAGTGGACCCAGACATAGACACTTTGGAAAGACTGTTTGAAGAAATGAAGAAGGTGTTGCCTGATTGGGGATTTCAGATTTCCCCTTAAAAGATAGAAAGAGGGGATTCTATCAATTATTTGGGATACAAAATAGGCTTGCAAACAATTAGACCTCAGAAGGTACAACTTCAGAGAGACAGATTGAGGGCACTTAATGATTTTCAAAAACTACTAGGAAATATTGTCCACATACGACCAGTTATTGGTATATTAGAATGGGTATTTCTACCACATAGACCAAGTAAAAAATTGAAAATATACATTGAAAAGATTTCTATTTTGATTTTCAAGGAAAATTCAGGCTTCATCAGTTGACTGGAAAGGATACAGCAGAAATTGTTGTACCTTTGACTAATGAGGAAATTGATTGATTATGGACAAACAATGAACTTTGGCAGAAGGCCTGTAGTGGCTTCTTGGGAGATATTAATAATAAATATCCCCGAAGCAAGAGGATTCAGTTTATAAAGAAATCTAACTGGATTTTTCTCCAAGTGGTATGGGATGAACCTATTTCTGGAGCCCCTACATTTTTTACTGATGCAAACAAATCAGGAAAGGCCAGTTATAAATAAGAAAACTTCAGTAAGGTGGAAAAGAGCCCTTATGATTCTGTTCAGAAGGCAGAACTATATGCTATTATTATGCTGTTATTGGATTTTACAGGACCTCTTAACCTCATAACTGACTCTCATTATGCAGAAGGAGATGTATTTCATATTGAAACTGCTGACTTCATTCCTGATGATACAGAATTAACCTTTTTGTTTGTACAGCTACAGGATATCACCCGAAATAGAACACATCCTATGTACATTACACATATCAGGGCTCATTCAGGCCTTCCTGGCCCTTTGGCAAAGTGTAATGATGAGATTGACCAGTTATTAATAGGAAATGTGATAGAAGCCTCAGAATATCACAAGAAACATCATATCAATAGCAAGGGATTAAAGAAGAGCTTTTCCATCCCTTGACATTAAGCCAAGGACATTTTACGAAAGTGTGATAAGTGTTCCCTCTACAATCAACCATCCTTACCTGCTGAGAGTAATCCTACAGGTACAAAGAGCAATGAGATTTGGCAGATGGATGTGTTTCACTTTCCAGAATTTGGTAGGATGAAATATGATCATCATACCATTGACACCTACTCAGGAATGCAGTGGGCTACTTCCTTGAGTTCTGAAAATGCTAATTTTGTACTTTCTCATCTTCTGGAAGCTATGGCCATGTTGGAAATTCCTGATCAAATTAAGACTGACAATGTTCTAGCATATGCTTCCTGGAAAATGAGGCAGATTTTTGGATATTATGAGATAAAGCACCTTACTGAGATACCACACAATCCAACTGGACAAGCAGTTGTGGAAAGATCCCATCGCACCTTGGAAGAGATGCTTCATAAACAGAAAGGTGGCATGAAAAAACCCAGGGAGAGATTACATAGTGTCTTGCTGGCATTAAGCTTTCTTAATGCTGATGAGAAAGGAACTTCAGCTGCAGAGAGACACTGAGTAATAGAAAGGTCTCCAGAGTTGAACCAACCTATTTATTTCAAGGACATAATAACTTCAGAATGGAAGCCAGGATATGTGCTTCAATGGGGTAGGGGTTTAGTTTTTATTTCCACAGGAAAAGAAAAAAATATGGATACCAACAAGATTGATAAATAGATGATTTGAAAAGGAGAACCCTCCTGAGAAGAAATAATGGCTTATCTGCTAATAAGACAATTGGATATATGGTAAGGAACATTCACTTAACTAAAGTGGGGCAGGGTCTTAATTTTGGTTTTACAGAAGAATGGATACAACCCTCTTCAAGACATTAAAAGGATGCTGAATGCTTAGACTTTTGAAACGCTGAAAGGACTAGGGGAATACAAGGACAACTGACACTGACATGCACCAAGGGTAATTTCTTGATTCTCACAACTGTACATCTATATCTAATATATACATGTAAAAAAAAGCAGTCCTGGTTTGATTATGAAAAAGGCTGGCTTTGGAGATGGAGCAAGTGGCTTTTTTCTTGTCTAAACCCAAGTGCATTGGTAAATAAAAGCTTAGAGAATCTGTCTCACATCAGAAAAGCCTCCTGGGGTGAGACAGAAGATAGATGAAATATATAGAGATCAATATTATCACACTTTTAATTTATTTTATTTTATTTTTTCCTTCTTTATTTATTTTGTATTTATCAAGAAAAACAGTAAAAAGAATTTAAAATGCTGATAAGTTAACTATAACTATGAAGAAGATAAAAATCATAAGTATGACTTATCAAGGGTGATAATGCAAATAAGATTACTACACATATATTTATTTGTGCTCAGCTTTCCCTCTGAATTTTTCCTTTTTCATCCCTGTATATCCTTATTCAAGGTCCCTTCCCCCTCCTGCCACATCAGGTCATTTTTTTTTCTCCAAAACTCCCCATCCCCTCCCTGGGCAGGGAGCAGACAGTCCTATGGTCTCACTGACCAAATAATGCTTAGATCAGTCTCCACTCCTGGCAAATCCAGTTTTGTCGCCCCTCCTGCAAGAGTGAGTCAGGTGTTCCTACAGTTGGAGTGGGATCCGAAGGGTCAGTCCAGGGTGTTTCTGATCCCAAGCTGTTCAGTGGTAGTGATTTACAGGTTGGGCATGCTTGGCTTTTTTCTTGGTTGCTTGTTTAGAGACCACTAATGAGTGAGTACATACCCTGCTTATCTTTCTGAGTTTGTGATACCTCCCTCAGGAGGATATTCTCCAAATCCATCCATTTGCCTGTGAATTTTAGGATATAATTTTTTCTTACTGCAGAGTAGTATTCCATTGTGTAGATGTACCACAGTTTGTTAATCCATTCTTCAGTTGAGGGACATCTAGGTTGTTTCCAGGTTCTTGCTATTACAAATAATGTTGCTATGAACATAGTTGAGCTAATACCGTTGGACTGTGAATGTGCCTCTTTAGGGTATACACCCAAAAGTGGTATTGCTGGGTGCTTGGGGAGATTGATTCTCAATTTTCTGAGAAACTGCCATATTGAATTCCAAAGTGGCTGAACAAGCTTACACTCCCACCAACAATGGAGGAGTGTTCCCCTTGCTCTGCATCCTCTCCAACATAGGCTGTCATCTGTGCCTTTTATCTTAGCCAATCTGACAGGAGTCAGGTGGTATCTCAAAGTTGTTTTGATTTGCATTTCTCTGATGGCTAAAGATGAAGAGCACTTTTTCAGGTGCCTTTCAGCCATTCGTAGTTCCTCTGCTGAGAATTCCCTTTTTAGATCTGTACCCCATTTTTGATTGGGTTATTCAAGGTTTTAGGCTCTAGATATCTTAGAGATCAGTCCTCTATCACTTGTAGGGTTGGTGAAAATCTTTTCCCATTCTGTAGGCTGTCATTTTGTCCTATTGACAATGTCCTTGGCTTTGCAGAAGCTTCCTAGCTTCAGGAGATCCCACTTATTGATTGTTGGTCTTAGTGTCTGTGCCACTGGTGTTACATTTAGGAAGTGGTCGCCTGTGCCAATTCGTAGAAGTGTATTTCCCACTTTCTTTTCTATCAAGTACAAAGTGGCTGGGTTTAAGTTGAGGTCTTTGTTCCACTTGGATTTGAGTTTTGTGCATGGTGACAGGCTCGAATCTATTTGCATTTCTCTACACACTTCCATCCAGCTATGTCAACACCATTTGTTAAATATGCTATCTTTTTTCCACTGAATGTTTTGGGCCTCTTTGTAAAAGATCAGGTGTTCATAGGTTTTTGGGTTAATGTCTGGATCCTCAATTCTATTCCATTGGTCCACAAGTCTGTTTTTATGCCAGTACCAGGCTGTTTTTATTCCTGTAGCTCTATAGTATAGCTTGAAGTCAGGGATGGTGATACCTCCTGAGGTTCTTTTGTTGAGTAAAATTGTTTTGGCAATCCTGGCTTTCCTGTTATTCCAAATGAAACTGAGTATTGTTCTTTCAAGGTCCAAAAAATATTGTGTTGGGATTTTGATGGGCAGTGCATTGAATCTGTAGATTGCCTTTGGTAGAATTACCATTTTTACTATGTTGATCCTACCAATCCAGGAACATTGGAGAGCTTTCCATTTTCTGATATCCTCTTCAATTTCTTTCTTCAGTGATTTAAAATTTTTGTCAAATAGGTCTGTTACTTCTTTGGTTATAGTTACTCCAAGGTATTTAATACTATTTGCAGCTATTATGAAGGGTAATGTTTCCCTTATTTCTTTTTCAGCTCTCCTATCTTTAGTGTATAGAAGGGCTACTAATTTCTTTGAGTTAATCTTGTATCCTGCTACATTGCTGAAGGTGTTTATCAGCTGTAGCAGTTCCTTGTAAGAATTTTGTGGGTCACTTATGTATACAATCATATCATCTGCAAATAGAGATAGCTTCACTTCTTCTTTTCCAATTTGTATCCCCTTAATCTCTTTTCATTCCCTTATTGCTTTAGCTAAAACTTTGAGAACTATATTTAATAGATAAGGGGAGAGGACATCCTTGTCTAGTTTTTGACTTTAATGGGATTGCTTTGAGTTTTTCTCCATTAAGTTTGATACTGGCTGTTGGCTTCTAGTAAATCGCCTTTATTATATTTAGGTATTCTCCCTTAATTCCTGATCTCTCCAGGGCTTTAATCATTAAGGAATGTTGGATTTTCTGCATCTAAGGATATGATCATGTGGTTTTGTTCCTTTAGTTTGTTTATATGATTGATAACATTTATAATTTTTCATATGTTAAACCAGCCCTGCATTTCTGGGATGAAGCCTACTTGGTCATGGTGGATGATATCTTTTATATATTGTTGTATATGGTTTCCCAAAATTTTGTTGAGAATTTTTGCATCAATATTCATGAGGGAGATTGGTCTGTAGTTCTCCTTCTTTGTTGTGTCTTTGAGTGGCTTGGGTATTAGGGTGATTGTGGCCTCATAAAAGGAATTTGGCAATATTCCTTCAGTTTCTACTGTGTGAAATAGTTTGAGGAGTAATGGTAGTAATTCTTCTTTGTATGTCTGGTAGAATTCGGCACTGAAACCATCTGGACCAGGGCTTTTATTTTTGGGGAGGTTTTTAATGACAGCTTCAATTTCCTTAAGTGTTATAGGCCTGTTTAAGTAATTAATCTGATCTTCATTTAATTTTGGTAGATGGTACCTGTCCAGAAAGTTGTCCATTTCTTCTAGGTTTTTCATTTTTGTGGAATTCAGATTTTCAAAGTAGGATCTGATAATTCTCTGTATTTCCTGGGGGTCTGTTGTTATGTCCCCATTTTCATATCTGATTCTCTTGATTTGAACACTCTCTCTCTGTTTTTTGATTAGATTGGCTAAGGGATTATCTATCTTGTTAACTTTCTGAAAGAACCAACTCTTAGATTCATTGATTCTTTGTATTGTTCTTTTTGTTTCAATTGTATTGATTTCAACTCTAAGTTTGATTATTTCCTGCTGTCTACTTTGTCTAGATGAGTTCTAATTGTTTCAAGGCTTTCAGCTGCACTGTTAGGTCTCTAGTGTGGGATTTCTCTAGGTTTTTCATATAGGCGTCTAGCGCTATGAATTTTCTTCTTAAGACTGCTTTCATTGTGTCCCACCAGTTTGGATATGTTGTAGATTCATTTTCATTGATTTCTAGGAAGACTTTGATTTCTTTCTTAATTTCTTCCTTGACCCAGAGATGGTTCAGCTGAGTGATGTTTTGTTTCCATGGGTTGGTAGGCTTTCTTTGGGTTTTGATGTTGTTGAGCTCTAACTTTAGGCCCTGGTGGTCCGATATGTTACAAGGGATTATTTCCATTTTTTGGTATCTGTTGATATTTGCTTTTTGACCAATTATGTGGTCAATTTTGGAGAAAGTTACATGAGGATCTGAGAAATATGTATATTTCTTTGCCTTTGGGTGGAAGGATCTGTAGATATCTTTGAAATCCATTTGCATCATAACCTCTTTTAGACTCCTTATTTCTCTGTTGAGACTCTGTCTGGTTGATCTATCCAGGGTTTAAAGTGGGATATTGAAGTCTCACACTATTAGGCTGTAAGAATTGATGTGGGATTCAAGCTTTAGCAGTGTTTCTTTTACATAAGTAGGTGCCCTTATATTAGGGGCATAAATATTCAAGATTGAAATCTCCTCTTGACCAATTTTTCCTGTGATGAATAAGTAGTGACCATCTTGGTCCCTTTTAATTGCTTTTAGCTTAAAGTCTACTTGTTAGATATTAGGATGGCAACCCCTGCTTGTTTCTTAGGACCATTTGACTAGAAAAACTTTTCCCAACCCTTTAATCTAAACCTGTGTCTGTCCTTGTGGTTGAGGTGTGTTTCTTGTAGGCAACAGAAGGATGACTTCTGTTGTTGTATCCATCTTGTTAGTGTGTGTTTTTTTATAGGAGAGTTGAGACCATTGATATTAAGGGAAATTAGTGACCAGTGATTCATATTTCCTGCCATTTTTGGTTGGTAACTTGTTTGTATTTCCTTTCTCTAGCATATTCTTCTGTGGAATTATTGATTTTTTTGTGATTTCGTGGGTATATCTGAGGTCCTTATGTTGGAATTTTCCCTCTAATACTCTCTGTAGTGCTGGATTGGTAGATAGATATTCTTTCAGTCTGACTTTGTCCTGAAATACCTTGTTTTCTCCATCTATGGTGATTGATAATTTTGCAGGATATAGTATTCTAGTTTGGCAGCCATGCTGTTTTAGCATCTGTATAACTTCTCACCAAGCCCTTCTAGCTTTCATTGTTTCCATTGGATAGTCATGTGTGTTTCTGATGGGTCTGCCTTTATATGTGAGTTGTCTCTTTTCTTTTGCAGCTCTTAAAATTTTTTCTTTGTTCTGTATGTTTTGTGTCTTGATTATAATGTGGCACAGTGACTTTTTTTGGGGGGTCATATCTATTTGGTGTTCTGTAAGCCTCTTGTATCTTTATAGGCATTTCCTTCTTCAGGTTAGGGAAGTTTTCTTCTATGATTTTATTGAAACCATTATCTGTGCCTTTGATCTGGTATTCTTCTCCTTCTTCTATTCCTATTATTCTCAAATTAGGTCTTTTTATAGTGTCCCAGATTTCCTGAACATTTTGAATTATGGCTTTTTTAATTTTACTATTTTCTTTGACTGATATATTTATTTGAGATACTGAGTCTTCCACTTCAGAGATTCTATCTTCCATCTCTTGAACTCTGTTGTTTATGCTTGTATCTGTGATTCCAGCTTTTTTCTTCAGATTTTCTATTTCCATCTTTGCTTCATTTTGTGCCTTTTTTATTGCTTCCATTTCAGTTTTTAGTTCCTGGCATGTTTCTTTCATAGATTTGTTCATCTCTTCCAATTTTTTGTTTGTATTTTCTTCTATTTCTTTAAGGCTATTTTTCATATCTTCTTTGAGAGCTTCGATGATCATCAAAAAGGAATTTTTGTTGTTGGCTTTCTTCTTTTTCCTCTTCATTGCTCAGTTCAGGTCTTGTATTTGTAAGATCGCCAGTCTCATCTAGAGTTACCTTGTTGTTCTTTGTATTATTATATAATTTTTGCACTGACCTTTGCCCATGGCTTCAGTGGTTCATGATTAGATGGCTCCTTGTCAGTTGTGGCACTCGGGCTTGTGTGCCTCCTGTCACCTCTCTGGGCGGGGTCTGAGTCTGTTCTTCAGGGACCCCAGAACTTATCTGTTCAGTTGGAGGTGGAGGTGGGTAGCCGTGCAAATTCCCTCAGCAGCAGCGGGGGGGGGGGAACCTGACAGGCAGACTTTATCTGCACCTGCTACAGAGTGCACTGGGACTTACTGTGCAGACAGCACCTGGTCCCAGAAGTGGAACCGAAACTGATGGGAGCTCAACTCTCCTTCCCTGGCTGCGATATAGGCGCTTGGGCCTGGTGACCCCTCCTTACCTCTAGGTGGGGTCTGAGTCTGTCTTTCAGGGACCCCTGTTGTTATCTGTTCACTCAGTTGGAGGTCGAGGTGGGTAGCCATGCAAAATCCCTCAGCAGCAGCTGTGGGTATGTTAAAAGACAGACTTTATCTGTGCCTGCTACAGAATTCGCTGGGACTTACTCTGCAGACAGCACCCAGTCCTGGAAGCGGAACTGGAACCGATGGGAGCTCAACTCACCCTCCCTGGCTAGGATATAGGCCCTTGGGTCTGGTGAACCCTCCTTACCTCTGGGCGGGGTCTGAGTTTGTCCTTCAGGGACCCCGTGTTATCTGTTGGCTCAGTTGGAGGTGGAGGTGGGTAGCTGTGCAAATTTCCTCAGCAGCAGCTGTAGGTATGGTGACAGGCAGACTTTATCTGCGCCTGTTACAGAGTGCGCTGGGACTCTGCAGACAGCACCTGGTCCCGGAAGCGGAACCAGAACTGATGGGCCACACTTTTGTTTTAAATCCTACTTTTTTCTGCATTTCCTACTCTCTTAAATCTAAGAATCTTGTCTGTACACAATACTTCCTGAAGGCCCAATATCTTCCCTTGATATTAGTATCTATTGGACTCTCCACTATAAACAATCATTTCTCCTACTAGCACTCCCCAAAGCATCCATAAGGAAGATTGGGACCCCACCATTAAAAGAAGACCCTTGAGACAGGGAAAGAAGGAACCTGCTGTATATCACTCAATGATCACTTTTGATGTATAGACCATTCAGGACAATTGTAAGATAGCTTCATATCATACCTTTAATAAGAATTTCAGATGGGCTTACTTAGTACTATGAGAATAGTTATACATGTTTATAGTTACTTCATTAGGACTTAACCATTATTTTAGTCTTACAGGACCCCACAGAGATACCATCACCTACAAGCCAGCATGAAGCAACCTAATGAGAAAAGTATGTCCCTCTCCTGATTAGTTTGTCATCTGAGGGTTATAGACAATTATCATTCTGATAGGATGGTTATAAGTTAATCTTGAGTAGAGAATAGAATGATATTATAGATGTAGGAACTTCTTTCAAAGAAAAGGAATAGATAGATTATTATATCCTCTATACAAACAACTATTAACCAAAAGATGAACCAAAAATGAATTGCCATGGTACAGATGCTTGTATATTGATACAAATGGGAAATTAATCTATATGTTTGATTGAGATAATATGCATATTGATAAAAAGTTTACCATGGTACAGATGCTTGTATATTGATATAAATGGGAAATTATTCTATATGTTTGATTGGGATAATATGTATATTGATACAAAGTTGAATGTATAATTGCCCTATTTTGCACATGTGTCTGCCTCTGATTAAAATATTTTGCACATTGATACATATTAAGTACATTGTCATTTCCATAATGCAATTCTACCTCTAATTACTTATGCTAGTCATAACATTTGTTGTAATATATACACAAGTTGTTTTGTATAGCTCTGTTTAGATATTTTGTACAATGATGCATAGTTAGGATATTGTCACATGATACAAATTGTGTATCTTAGTTAATATTCATAAGACTGTCATACTTGACATTATTATGTAGGAGTTGTACACTCATTTATGGAATGTCTATACTTACAATGTAAGCTTTACTTTCTTGGTTGACTGGAATTACAGATTATGGCTACTCAGATTTGCCACCTAACAGTCAGGATACTCAGGCTTTCCAGAAACATGTTAGAATATACCAGATAGATAGGTGTCTTCAACCACTTCATAGACCAAGAGAATATGACATTCAAGATTTTGTTATCTAGAATTTGGCCTTGAGAGACACGACAACTCCTAACATCACTGTTCCTTTCCCAAGGTGGTGTTGAGCATCAGAGACATCTCACAAAGAGATTTTCTTGTTTGGCAGATAATGGCAAAGAACTTCACTTGTTCTGACTATTCTCAACATGAGCACTGTCCAATATGGACAATCAGGATGAAGGATAGAGACTGCCGAAACCTGCCTGCACAGGATAAGATGGTCTCACCCAAAAATACCCTGCTTCTATAGAGACTTATCAGACATCCTAGGCCAATAGTCAGAAAGGTAGATGCTCCCACTGTACAGAGAAGCCATGGATGGCTGTCCAGGTAGTTAACTGTTGTCCTCTACATCTTGAAATTACTCTCTCAAATTTCCAACCTTCAGGTAATATATTTTCCTTCTCAGGTCTTGATGGTGTTAAAGACTGGATAGATTAGGTTGCCATTACTTCACATCTCAGCAAAAACATTCAGGTTTTAAAGCTTTATTATTCAAGATAAACAGCTTCGAACATTGTACATTGCCTCATATCAATATTCTAGACATTAAGATGCACTTTGTATTTGTTGTTTGTTAGTTGCAGTGTGATATTGCTTATATTAGTGCCCCTTTCCTTCCCCCACAACCTTATGATAATCTCTATAGTATATAGTCTTTTACTTAGTTTAGAACTTTCTTATTTAGACAAAAGGGGGAGATGTAGTGGGAAACCAGAAGTTACCCAGGTAAACTCTAATGACATCAAGCAAACAGATCTGGTTGGGGCGTGGCTAGCTGGGAAAACCCCAGGATAAAGAGATAACTCAGTCCCTTTTGACCTTCAGCATGATTAGGGAAGGAGCTTTGTGGCACTCCCCTGCTCTCTACCTCCTCCTTTTCTTCCCCTCCGAATCTCATTTGTACAATAAGTGTTTTGGAATAATAAATATTACCAGATTTTATACATATAGTGGCTTGGTGTCATCTGCAATAGGTCATGTCAGAGCCTGCCATGTATTCAAAATTATCATTGCTGATCCCATTAATGATAGGACACACCACTGTTCTCCTGTCATGTTTGATCCTGGCTAAGAGAGGCTACAGCCACCCTGCAGTACACTCAGTGTCCATCTAAGAAAGTGATCACTTGGCCTTTGGACACAGCAGCTCCTTTTAATCTAGCTTTAATCAACCCAGACTGTTGTTCCATTCAAATTACATGAACTGGTATCTTGAGTTTTTTTACATAACTCTTCAGAGGTCTTTTCAAAAAGTCTCTTTCACTGGCATCATCTACAAGAACAATCTCTTCTATCATGTGTCTTAGTGAGTGATTAATAACACTATGAATTGTTTAAAGAAGTGTGCTTCATGCCTCCTTGTGAAAAAAATCACCATGCTGTTGTAGGAAGGTTATCTGGATACACCTCTGTTTTACACCCCTTTAGCCTTACATCTGGTAAAGATCTGTTCAGTGCAGTCATCTCACTTGTCATTAAGTTGAATTGATTAATTTTAAACAACTCTTTTATCTTTTTTTGAAACCAAAATATCATTATTTTATTTATTTTAAATCTACAAATATGATAAGCTATGACTCATGGATTTTTCTTCTTATTTTTTCTTTTTTATTATTATGAACAAAGAAGTCACATTTTCAGTCCTTGTATGTCCTTATGCAAGATCCATTCCTCCTCCCACCACATCAGGTCATTCTTTCATCTTCACAACTCCCCATCCCCCACTCTGGGAAGGCGGTCCCAAGGTCCCATGGTTCCAATATTGCTTAGTTCAGGCTCCACTCCTGGCAAATCTAGTTTTCTCCCCCTAACATCAAGACTAAGTCAAATGTTCCTCTAGGGAAGTGGGATCCAAGATGTCAGTCTAAGATGTTTCTGATCCCAAGCTGTTCAGTGGTTGTGGTTTGCAGTTTGGGCATGCTTTGTGTTTTTTTTTTTTTTTGTTTGTTTGTTTAGAGTCCACTAATGAGTGAGTACATCCCCTGCTTATCTTTCTGGGTTTGTGATACCTCGCTCAGGAGGATATTCTCCAAATTCATCCATTTGCCTGCAAATTTTAGAATATCATTTTTCTTAATGATGAGTAGCACTCCATTGTGTAAATGTACCACAGTTTGTTAATCCATTCTTCAGTTGAGGGACATCTAGGTTGTTTCCAGGTTCTTGCTATTACAAATAATGCTGCTATGAACATAGTTGAGCTAATGCCTTTGGAGTGCGACTGTGCATCTTTAGAGTATACACCCAAAAGTGGTACTGCTGGGTCCTTGGGGAGATTGATTCTCAATTTTCTGAGAAACCGCCATATTGAATTCCAAAGTGGCTGAAAAAGCTTACACTCCCACCAACAATGGAGGAGTGTTCCCCTTGCTCTGCACCCTCTCCAGCATAGGCTGTCATCTGTGTCTTTATCTTATCCAATCTAAGAGGTGTCAGGTGGTATCTCAAAGTTGTTTTGATTTGCATTTCTCTGATGGCTAAAGATGATGAGCACTTTTTCAGGTGCCTTTCAGCCATTCGTAATTCTTCTGCTGAGAATTCCCTTTTTAGATCTGAACCCCATTTTTTGATTGTGTTATTCAAGGTTTTGGGCTCTAGATTCTTGAGTTCTTTATAAATCTTAGAGATCAGTCCTCTATCACTTGTAGGGTTGATGAAAATCTTTTCCCATTCTGTAGGCTGTCATTTTGTCTTATTGACAGTGTCCTTGGCTTTACAGAAGCTTCTCAGTTTCAGGAGATCCCACTTATTGATTGTTGATTTTAGTGTTTGTGCCACTGGTATTATATTTAGGAAATGGTCATATGTGCCAATTCGTAGAAGTGTATTTCACACTTTCTTTTCTGTCAAGTTCAAAGTGGCTGGGTTTATGTTGAGATCTTTGGTCCACTTGGATTTGAGTTTTGTGCAGGGTGACAGGCTTGGATCTTCTGCATTATTCTACACAGTACCATCCAGCTATGCCAACATCATTTGTTAAATATACTATATTTTTTCCATTGACTATTTTGGGCCTCTTTTCAAAGATCAGGTGTTCATAGATTTTTGGGTTAATGTCCAGATCGTCAATTCTATTCCATAGATCCACAAGTCTGTTTTTATGCCAGTAACAGACTGTTTTTATTACTGTAGCTCTATAGTATAACTTGAAGTCAGGGATGGCGATGCCTCCTGAGGTTCTTTTGTTGAGTAAAATTGTTTTGGCAATCCTGGTTTTCCTGTTATTCCAAATGAAATTGAGTGTTGTTCTTTCAAGGTCCAAAAAATGTTGTGTTGGGATTTTGATGGGCAGTACATTGAATCTGTAGATTGCTTTTGGTAAAATTGCCATTTTTACTATGTTGATCCTATTTAGGAACATGGGATAGCTTTCCATATTCTGATATCCTCTTCAATTTCTTTCTTCAGTGATTTAAAATTTTTGTGAAATAGATCTGTTACTTCTTTGGTTATAGTTACTCCAAGTTATTTAATACTATTTGCAGCTATTATGAAGGGTAATGTTTCCCTTATTTCTTTTTCAGCTCTTCTATCTTTAGTGTATAGAAGGGCTACTGACTTCTTTGAGTTAATCTTGTATCCTGCTACATTGCAGAAGGTTTTTATCAGCTGTAGCAGTTCCTTGTAAGAATTTTGTGGGTCACTTATGTATATAATCATATCATCTGCAAATAGAGATAGCTTCACTTCTTCTTTTCCAATTTGTATCCCCTTAATCTCTTTTCATTCCCTTATTGCTTTGGCTAAAACTTCGAGAACTATATTGAATAGATAAGGGGAGAGAGGACATCCTTGTCTAGTTCCTGAATTTAGTGGAATTGCTTTGAGTTTTTCTCCATTAAGTTTGATACTGGCTGTTGGCTTCTAGTAAATCGCCTCTATTATATTTAGGTATTCTCCCTGTGTTCCTGATCTCTCCAGGGATTTAATCACAAAGGAGTGTTGAATTTTGTCAAAAAATTTATTTATTTATTTATTTATTTATTTATTTATTTATTTATTTTATTATTATGAACAAAGAAGTCACACTTTCTATCCTTGTATATCCTTATTCAAGGTCCTTTCCCCCCTCCCACCACATCAGTTCATTCTCTCTTCTCCACAACTCTCCATAACTCCTACCTGGGTAGGCGGCAGGTGGTCCCAAAGTCCTACTGTCCCAATATTGCTTAGTTCAGCCTCCACTCCTGGCAAATCCAGTTTTTTTCCCCCAGCCTCAAGACTGAGTCAGGTGTTCAGCTAGACAAAGTGGGATCCAAGGAGTCAATCCAAGATGTTTCTGATCCCAAGCTGTTCAGTGGTTGTGGTTTGCAGCTTGGGCATGCTTTGCTTTGTTTGTTTGTTTGTTTAGAGTCCACTAATGAGTGAGTACATCCCCTGCTTATCTTTCTGGGTTTGTGATACCTTGCTCAGGAGGATATTCTCCAAATCTATCCACTTGCCGGCAAATTTTAGGATGTCATTTTTCCTTATTGCTGAGTAGTACTCCATTGTGTAGGTGTACCACAGTTTGTTAATCCATTCTTCAGTTGAGGGACATTTAGATTTTTTCCAGGTTCTTGCTGTTACAAATAACTCTGCTATGAACATAGTTGAGGTAATGCCTTTGGAGTGTGACTGCGCATCTTTAGGGTATACACCCAGAGTAGTATTGCTGGGTCCTTGGGGAGATTGATTCTCAATTTTCTGAGAAACTACCATATTGCATTCCAAAGTGGCTGAACAAGCTTACACTCCCACCAACAATGGAGGAGTGTTCCCCTTGCTCTGCACCCTCTCCAGCATAGGCTGTCGTCTGTGCCTTTTATCTTAGCCAATCTAAGAGGTGCCAGGTGGTATCTCAAAGTTGTTTTGATTTGCATTTCTCTGATGGCTGAAGATGATGAGCACTTTATCAGGTGCCTTTCAGTCATTCGTAATTCTTCTGCTGAGAATTCCCTTTTTAGATCTGTTCCCCATTTTTTGATTGTGTTATTCAAGGTTTTGGGCTCTAGATTCTTGAGTTCTTTATATATCTTAGATATTAGTTCTCTATCACTTGTAGGGTTGATGAAAATCTTTTCCCATTCTGTAGGCTGTCATTTTGTCCTATTGACAGTGTCCTTGGCTTTACAGAAGTTTTTTAGCTTCTGGAGATCCTACTTATTGACTGTTGATCTTAGTGTTTGTGCCACTGGTGTTATATTTAGGAAGTGGTCGCCTGTGCCAATTCGTAGAAGTGTATTTCACACTTTCTTTTCTATCAAGTTCAAATTGGCTGGGTTTATGTTGAGGTCTTTGGTCCACTTGGATTTGAGTTTTGTGCATGGTGACAGGCTCGAATCTATTTGCATTTTTTCTACACACTACTATCCAGCTATGCCAACATCATTTGTTAAATATACTATCTTTTTCCCATTGAATATTTTGGCCCTCTTTTTCGAAGATCAGGTGTTCATAGGTTTTTGGGTTAATGCCTGGATCCTCAATTCTATTCCATTGATCCACAAGTCTGTTTTTATGCCAGTAACAGGCTGTTTTCATTATTGTAGCTGTATAGTATAACTTGAAGTCAGGGATAGCAATACCTACTAAGGTTCTTTTGTTGAGTAAAATTGTTTTGGCAATCCTGGCTTTCCTGTTATTCCAAATGAAATTGAGTATTGTTCTTTCAAGGTCCAAAAAATGTTGTGTTGGGATTTTGATGGGCAGTACATTGAATGGGATGTTGATGGGCAGTACATTGAATCTGTAGATTGCTTTTGGTAAAATTGCCATTTTTACTATGTTGATTCTACCTATCTACGAACATGGGAGAGCTTTCCGTATTCTGATATTCTCTTCAATTTCTTTCTTCAGTGATTTAAAATTTTTGTGAAATAGATCTGTTACTTCTTTGGTTATAGTTACTCCAAGTTATTTAATACTATTTGCAGCTATTATGAAGGGTAATGTTTCCCTTATTTCTTTTTCAGTCCTTCTATCTTTAGTGTACGGAAGGGCTACTGATTTCTTTGAGTTAATCTTGTATCCTGCTACATTGCTGAAGGTGTTTATCAGCTGTAGCAGTTCCTTGTAAGAATTTTGTGGGTCACTTATGTATACAATCATATCATCTGCAAATAGAGATAGCTTCACTTCTTCTTTTCCAATTTGTATGCCCTTAATCTCCTTTTGTTCTCTTATTGCTTTAGCTAAAACTTTGAGAACTATATTGAATAGATAAGGGGAGAGAGGATATCCTTATCTCATTCTTGATTTTAGTGGGATTGCTTTGAGTTTTTCTCCATTAAGTTTGATGCTGGCTGTCGACTTCTTGCAAATTGCCTTTATTTTATTTAGATATTCTCCCTGTATTCCTGATCTCTCCAGGGCTTTAATCATAAAGAAGTGTTGTATATTGTCAGAGGCTTTTTCAGCATCTAAGAATATGATCATGTGGTTTTGTTCCTTTGGTTTGTTTATATGATGGATAACTTTTACGGTTTTTCGTATGTTAAACCAGCCGTGTATTTCTGGGATGAAGCCTACTTGGTCATGGTGGATAAAATCTTTTATACATTTTTGTATATCTTTTGCTAAAATTTTGTTGAGAATTTTTGCATCAATATTCATGAGGGAGATTGGTCTGTAGTTCTCCTTCTTTGTTGTGTCTTTGAGTGGCTTGGGTATTAGGGTAATTGTGGCCTCATAAAAGGAATTTGGCAATATTCCTTAAGTTTCTACTGTGTGAAATAGTTTGAGGAGTAACGGTAGTAATTCTTCTTTGAATGTCTGGTAGAATTCGGCACTGAAACCATCTGGACCAGGGCTTTTATTTTTGGGGAGGTTTTTAATGACAGCTTCAATTTCCTTAAGCGTTAAAGACCTGTTTAAGTAATTAATCTGATCTTCATTTAATTTCGGTAGATGGTACCTGTCCAGAAAGCTGTCCATTTCTTCTAGGTTTTTCATTTTTGTGGAATTCAGATTTTCAAAGTAGGATCTGATAATTCTCTGTATTTCCTGGGGTTCTGTTGTTATGTCCCCCTTTTCATTTGTGATTTTATTGATTTGGACACTTTCTTTTCTTTTTGATTAGTTTGGATAAGGGCTTATCTATTTTGTTGAGTTTCTCAAAGAGCCAACTCTTTGATTCATTGATTCTTTGTATTGTTCTTTTTGTTTCAATTGTATTGATTTCAACTCTAAGTTTGATTATATCCTGCCGTCTACTCCTTCTATGTGAGTTTGTTTCTAATTGTTCTAAGGCTTTCAGCTGAGCTGTCAGGTCTCTAGTGTGGGATTTCTCTAGGTTTTTCATATAGGCATCTAGAGCTGGAATTTTCCTCTTAAGACTGGTTTTATTGTGTCTCACAAGTTTGTGTATGTTTTGTATTCATGTTTATTAAATTCTAGGAAGACTTTGATTTCTTTTTTAATTTCTTTCTTGACCCAGAGATGTTTCAGCTGAGGGATGTCTTCTTTCCATGAGTTTGTAGGCTTTCTTGGATTTTTGATGTTGTTGAACTCTAACTCTAGGCCCTTGTGGTCTGATATGGGATTATTTCCAATTTTTTGTAACTGTTGATATTTGCTTTATGACCAGTTATGTGATCAGTTTTGGAGAAAGTTCCATGAGGAGCTGAGAAATATGCATTTTTTTGCATTTGGCTGGAAACTTATGTAGATATCTATTAAATCCATTTGCATCATAACTTCTTTTAAACTCCTTATTTCTCTGTTGAGTCTCTGTCTGGTTGACCTATCCAGGGTTGAAAGTGGGATATTGAAGTCTCCCACTATTAGAGTGTGAGAATTAATATGGGGTTCAAGCTTTAGCAGTGTTTTCTTTACATAGGTAGGTGCCTTTATATTAGGGGCATAAATATTCAGGATTGAAATCTCCTCTTGACCAATTTTTTCTGTAATGTATAAGTAATGACCATCTTCGTCCCTTTTAGTTGCTTTTAGCCTAAAGTCTACTTTGTTAGATATTAGGATGGCAACCCCAGCTTGTTTCTTAGGACCACTGACTGGAAAATCTTTTCCCAACCGTTTATTTTAAGCCTATGTCTGTCTTTGTGGTTGAGGTGTGTTTCTTGTAGGCAACAGAAGGATGACTTCTGTTGTTGTATCCATCTTGTTAGTGTGTGTTTTTTATAGGAGAGTTGAGTCCATTGATATTAAGGGATATTAGTGACCACTGATTGATATTTCCTGCTATTTTTGGTGGTAACTTGTTTGTATTTCCTTTCTCTGGAGTATTCTTCTGTGGGATTATCAATTGTTTGTGGTTTCATTGGTGTATATGGGGTCCTTAGGTTGGATTTTCCCTCTAATACTCTCTCTGTAGTGCTGGATTGGTAGATAGATTTTGTTTAAGTCTGACTTTGTCATGAAATATCTTGTTTACTCCATCTACGGTGATTTTTCATTTTTCAGGGTATAGTATTCTAGTTTGGCAGCCATGCTGTTTTAGCATCTGTATAACTTCTCACCAAGCCCTTCTAGCTTTCATCGTTTTTATTGGATAGTCAGGTGTTATTCTGATGGGTCTGCCTTTATAGGTAAGTTGGTCCTTTTCTTTTGCAACTCTTAAAATTTTTTCTTTGTTTTGTATGTTTTGTGGCTTGATTATTATGTGGCACACTGACTTTTTTGGGGGGGATCATATCTATTTGGTGTTCTGTAAGCTTTTTGTATCTTTATAGGCATTTCCTTCTTCAAGTTAAGAGAGTTTTCTTCTTTGGTTTTATTGAAAACATTATCTGTGCCTTTGAGCTGGTATTCTTCTCCTTCTTCTATTCCTATTATTCTCAAGTTAGGTCTTTTCATGGTGACCCAGATTTCCTGAACATTTTGTGTTATGGCTGTTTTGGTTTTACTATTTTCTTTGACTGATATATCTATTTGAGCTACTCAGTCTTCCACTTCAGAGATTCTATCTTCCATCTCTTGGATTCTGTTGTTTATGCTTGTATCTGTGGTTTCAGCTTTTTTCTTCAGGTTTTCTATTTTCATCTTTGCCTTATTTTGTGCCTTTTTATTGCTTCTATTTCAGTTTTTAGTTTCTGGCATGTTTCTTTCAAAGATTTGCTCATCTCTTCCAATTTTTTGGTTGTATTTTCTTCTCTTTCTTTAAGGGAATTTTTCATATCTTCTTTGAGGGCTTCAATGATCATCATAAAGGTATTTTTGGTGTTGCTTCCTTCTGCTTCCTCTTCATTGCTCTGTTCAGGTCTTGTAGTTGTAGAACCACCACTTTCTTCTGGAGTTATCTTGTTCTTTATATTATTATATATATTTTTGCACTGGCACCTGCGCATGGCTTCAGTGGTTCACAATAAGGTTACTCCTGGTCAGTTGTGGCAAGAGGGCCGTGTGTCATCTTGTCACCTCTGTGCAAGGGGTCTGCTCAATGTCTGACTCTGGGCAGGGGTCTGAATTTCAAGTCCTTAGTCTTTCTCAGCTGATGCAGTTGAAGGTGGAGTCGCCGTGCAATGCCCCTTATTTTAGATGCAGCTGGAGGAGGCCCTCACAACCATACTCTATTCCTGTCTGCTAAGGAGTGTGTTGAGACCGGCACCACAGACAGAACTTTGTCCCAGAACCAGAACCTGACCAGAACACATTTTTTTCTGGCAGGGATTCAGGTGCTGGAGCCTGCTGACCTCACCTCACCTCTGGGTGGAGTCTGAATCTGGCTTTCAGAGTCCTCAGTCCTTCTCTGTGGAAGCATTTGGAGGCAGGGTGGCCGTGCAAGTTCCCTTGTTTTAGTAGCAGCTGGGGGAATCTTCACAGCCAAAGTCTATTTCTGTCTGTTAAGGAGTGTGAGGAGACACACACCACAAACAGAACCTGGTCCCGACTTTTGTGACTTCTTTATTGTTTCTATTTTAATTTTATTTCCTGGAATGATTCTTTTATTTGCTGAATTTCTCTTTCTTGGTTTTCTTTCAAGGATTTGTTCATCTCTTCCATTTTTTTATTTGTTTGTTCTATTTTTTTAAGAGACGTTTTCATATCCCCTTTTAAGGCTTCTATAATCTTTGTAAGTGTGTTTGTATTGTTGTTTTCTTCTGTTTCCTCTTCATTGCTCTGTTCAGGTCTTGGTGTTATAAAGACATTAGCTTCTTCTGGTGGTGTCTTGTTCTTCATATTGTTATATGTATTCTTGCACTGCCATGTACCCATTGTTTCCTTGGTTCGCTCTAGTCAGGTATTAGTGGAATCTTAGTTTGTTGTGGCTACAGGGGTTGTGTGTCCCCAGTCTGCTCTGGCATCTACGCAATTTCTTGCTCTGGTCAGGTCACGGGACTCTCACTGTCTAAAGCTGCCTGACTCCCACTTCACCTTGGACAACATAAGGTCATGCTGTTCAAAGAGACATTTGTCCCTCTGTGATGACGCTGCCTGCCTTGAAGGCAGGGCCCACGTATCTGTGATGTGACACTTGGGATTGCTGCAAAACGCTTTTCTCTATCCTGGTCCAGGGAAGGCCTGTCAGTGAGATAAAATCTGGGACTATGGTTTTGGCCTCTGCGATGAGGTCCCCAGGGGTGGGAGTGGGGGGCAGGGGCTGGAACTTGCTCACCTCTCCCTCTATGCTGAACCTCGTTTCTTTGCTGTCTGAAGCTGCCTGAGTCCCACTATGTCTCGGACAACACGTTGTTCAGAGAGTGGTTCATGGTCTTTTATCCCTGGCCCCTAGTCCCCATTCCCTAAACCATGTTTGGTCCATGGTTGATGTTTCTTGCCTGGTCATATTACTGTCTGTGGTCCTTTCTAGTTCTTTACTTTTGTCTAGATCCTTGTCCATGTCTTGTCCCTGGTCCCCAGTCTCATTTCTTTTGTGCTGGAATATGACTCCTAATCTTTGTCTTCTGATCTCCAGTTCATGTTTCTTGTCCTTATTCCCTGGTTTTATTTCCCTGGTCCCTTGTGCCTGGTTTCTGTCTGGTCCCTTGCTATGTCTGTTTCCTAGTTTGTTTCTGATCCCTGTCTTGTTCATGTCTTGTTTCTGGTATATGATATCTGTTTCCTTCCATTTTTCTTTCCTAGTTTTCACTGATTTTGGTATATATATATATATATATATATATATATATATATATATATATATTCCCTAGGCCATGTCTGGTCTGGTCTATGGTATCTGGTCTCTGGTCCCTGGACACTGATCTTTGCTCACTGTTTTTCCTGGGTCTGTGTCTAATCCCTGGTTTATTGTTCTTTTTTGGTCCCTGTTTCATGACTATTCTCTGGTCCATGGTTCCGCACCCTTATACTCTGGACCTTAGGTTTTTGTCCATGGTCTGTGTTCCCTGGTTTCTAGACCAGGATCCTGTTTCTTATTTCCTGGTTGCTAGTCTGTTATGTGTCTTGTCCTTAGTCCCTGGTCTAGGTCTGGTCTCTGATTCATAGTTTTTGTCTGTTCCCTGTTTTCTGATTTTTTTTTTCTTTTGGTTGCTTGTCTTTGATTTCTGAACCATGTCTGGTATTGAGTTGGTTTCTCTTTCCTGGTCCATGTATATGCCCTTGTCTAGTCTAGTCCCTGATGCCATATCCCTGGTCTCTCGTCTATAGTCCCTAGTCCCTGGTACCTGGTGCATGTTTTTCCCCCTATCCATGTGTGATTCCTGATTCATGTCCGGTCCTTAATCTATGTCTGATTCTTGATATCTTGTACCTGTTCTCTCTTCCTTGTTTCTTTTCTTCTTGGTCCCTTGTCTGGTTGCTTTTCCATTTCTGGTGATTTCTCCTGGTCTGATTCCTGATCATTGTCTTGTCCTTGATATCTAGTCCAGGTTTCCCATTTCTTGTTTTTTGTCTCATGGCACTTTGTTGCTTATCCCTGTTCCTAGGACCATGGTGATTCCTGGGTCATTTATGTTCCCTGGTCAGAGTCTTGTCCCTGATCCTATTTCTGGTCCATGTCTTGTATCTAGTCTTTTGTCCCTGGTACTTGGTCATTTGTCTCTGATTGTTGGTTCTTTGTCCCCAGTCTCTGGTCTGTGGTCAGTGGTCCCTGGTTCAGGGTACATTGTCTTTGGTTTCTGGAACCTGGTTTTTGGTCTCTGGTCCCTGGTCCCTGAATTCTGTTCCTTTTTTTTTTTAAACTTTATTTATTTATTTATTTATTTGCCTTGGTGTTTGCCTGGAACTGGAACTACAGACAGTTGTTAGCTGCCATGTGGGTGCTGGGAATTGAACCCGGGTCCTCTGGAAGAGCAGACGGTGCTCTTAACCACTGAGCCATCTCTCCAGTCCTCTGTTCCTTCTTTAATATTCCTTAGTCCCTAGAAACTTGTCTTTGTTTCCTGATCTCCAATTGTTGTCTGGTTCCTGAATTGTGTCCTATCCCTATTCCTTGGTCCTTGTCTGAACCCTGGTTCCTTGTCTCTGGACACTTGTACCTCATGTCTGGTGTTGGTTTCTAGATTCTATTTTTAGGTCCCAGGTCCCTAATCTCTGTTCTCTGGTCACTGATCCCTTGTTATTGATCCCAGGCCCCTGGTCCATAGTTTCTGGTCCCTGATCGCTGGTCTCTGTTCCATGTTACATGTCTAGTCATTGGTTTGTGGTTTATGTCTTGTGCCTGGCCCTTGTCTGTTACCTAGTGCCTAGTACATATCTGGTTTTTTTTACTATGTCTGGTCTCTAGTCTATGTCTGATATCTGGTATCTAATTTCTGGTTTTTAGTTTGTGGTCCCTGGTTTCTAGTTCCTGGCTTATGTTCACTAGTCTTTTGTTGCTGGACCCTGGTCCCTGCTTCCTTGTCTCTGGATTTTTGTTTATGTTTTGTTCCTGGGACCTCCAGCTTAGTTTCTGGTCTTAGATGCCTGATACATATCTAGTATCTTTGGTATGTCTGGTCCCTAATCTATGTCTGATACCTGGTATCTGGTTTCTGATTTTTAGTTTGTGGTCTCTGGTTTCTAGTTTCTTGTCTCTGGTCCCTGGACCCTGATCTCTGGTTTCTTGCCCCTGGTCCTTCATTCCTTGTCTCTGGATTTTTGTTTATGTTTTTTTTTCCTGATATCTGCAGCCTAGTTCCTTGTCTGTGGTCCTGGTTTGTAGTTCCCCGTGTTTTGTCCCTGAGTCCTGGTGTGTCTGGTTGATTGTTCCTGGTTTCTGATTTGTGTTAGTCACTTGTTTCTTTTGCCTGGTTTGTGGTCTTTGATCATGGTTAGTGGTTCCTGGTTTTGGTCTTTTCTCTAAAGTGCCTGGTGTCGGGTCACTGATCTGTGGTGCCAGGTTCTTGATACCTGATCCTTGGTCCCTTGTCCCTTGTCCCTAAAAACTGTACCTGGTTTTGTGGTCCTTGATAATTGTTTCTTGTTTTTGATCTTGGTGCCTGGTCTTAGTTTTGAATTCTGATCCCTAGTCACTGGTTCCTGGTCCTAGTCTGGTCCTTTTCCTGTCTGATTCTTGGTCCCTGGTCTCTTGTCCCTGTATCCCACAGCCAAATGTAGTATCTCTGGTCCCTGGTTTTTGGTACCCGGTCCATGCTCTTTGCTTTCTCATCCCTAGACTCTGATGTCTGCTCCCTGATCCTTGGTCCCTGGCCCCTGATCCATTTTCTCTGGTCCTCATCCCTGGTACCTGTTTGGTGTCTGGTCTTTCATCTGTAGTCTTTGTTCCCTGGTTCCATGTCCCTGTTCCTTAGTCCCTGTTTCCTAATCCCTGGTTCTTGTCTGCTCTCTGATATCTAGTATTTGATTCTTGGTGACTAACCCTGCTGTCTGGCTTCTGGTTCATTAAATCTGGTCCCTGGTCATTGGTCTCTCTCTGGTCCCAGATCTCTGGTACCTGGTCCCTGGACTCTAATTTCTGTTCCCTGGCTCCTGATCCAATTTTGATTCCTTTTTTCTGGTCCATGACTTGTCCCTGGTCCATGTCTGGTCCCTAGTGTCTAATCTCTGATTTCTGGTACATCTTTTTATCCTTGTTCCTGTCTGTTGCTTGGTTAATATCTAGTTTCTGGTGCTTGGTCTCTTTTTCTTAGCCTTTTTTTTTGGGGGGGCTTAAGTTTCTGGTCTGTGCTCCCTGTTTCCTGGTATTCTCTCCCTAACCCCTGATCCCTATTACATGTCTGGTTCCTTGTTTGTGTCTTGATATTTGTTCATGTCTGATCCCTAGGTTCTGGTTTTTTTTCCTTAGCCTCTGATCCATGGTTTCTGATCTTTGTCCCCTGGTCTCTAGTTTATGTTTCCTATTTTTTCTTCTTTGGTTTCTGGTCCTTGTTCCTTTGTGCCTGGTCTCTCTGTCTTGTCCCTTTGTTGGTCCATGGTCTCTGGTCCCTGGTTCCTTGTCCCAGGTTGATGGGCTATGTTTCCTGTTCCCTGGTCTCTGGTATGTAATTTGTCCCCAGTCCATGTCTGGTCTATGGTCTGTGACTGATCCCTAATTCATGTCTGATCACTGATATCTTGTTTCTATTCCCTCTTCTCTGTTTCCTTTTTTGGTCTCTTGTTATTGGTTTCTGTTCCTTTGTTCATGTCTGTTCCCTCATCTGTGTTTGTCTTCTTGTTTACTTCTAATCCCTGATAGAAGTCTGGTCTTTAGTGTTCCGTCTAGGTTCCCTGTTACCTGCCTTTGTCATGTAGTCCCTTGTTTCTAATTCCTATTCCCAGGTTCAGATTTGATCCATGGGCCATGTTTGTACCCTGGTCAGGGTCTTATCCCTGAGCCTTGTGTAGTCATTTGTCTGTGTCTGGTTTCTGGTCCATATCTTGTTCTTAGTCCTTTGTCCTTGATGCTTAGCCATTTGTGCCTAGCCCCTGCTTGCTTGTTTATGGACCTTGGTTTCAGGTACTTATCTGTGGTCTCTGAAACCTGGTCCCTAGTCCATGGTTCCTGGTTTCTGGTCTTTGACTACTGTTCCCTGGTCCTCAGAACTTTATCTTCAGTCCTTGGGCCTTGGTGCTTGTCTGGTTTTTAGATTGCATTTTGTCCCTGTTCCTTGGTTCTTGTCTGACCCCTGGTCCCTTGTTTCTGGTTCCTTGTCCTTGGACTCTGGTACTTGGTGTCTTGTCTTGGTTTCTGGAATCTGGTCTCTGGTCACGGGTCCCTGGTCTCTGGTCCTGGGTTCCTGATTTGTGTCTATTCACTGGTCTATGGTCTGTTTTTTTTCTCTAGTCTGTAGTCCTTGTCTGTAGACCTGGTTCTTAATTTCTGGTCCCTGGTGCCTGGTACATATTTGGTCTCTATAGTGGGATTATGTTGGTAATGTAAATATTTGTCCTGCCTATGGATTTAATAAAAAGCTGATTGACCAAAGGCAAACAGGAAGTGTGGGTGGGGCTACCAGGCTAAGAAAACTCAGGAACATCTCAGAAGAGAGACAGATGCCAGACAGATACCAGACACAGATACCAGAGTCACTGGAGATGCCAGGAGATGCAGAGGAAATGCTGCTCTGAGAAGAAGTACTGAGCTGCATGGGTAAACAAGATGGGTTTGATTGAGTCCAAGTGCTAGCAAGTTATATGCCTAGGCCCTAGGTCAATCAGCATAAAATAATATAAGTATATATTTGAGGCAAAGCAGGGCTGAGAGTAGGACCAAACCTCTGGTCTTGACCTTGAAAATCTGGGGTAGAAACTTTTACAAATAATGGTAGCCCAACACAGGTGATATACACCCACATAAAGCTTGAGAAAAATAACAAAGAGTTCTAGATCATAAACTCAGAGCCAAAGTCTGCTTTGAGTTGTGTGTCTCTCACATGAGCTGTGGTTCAGAGATGTGGGCTTGGGCTTTGGCGGCCCACAGCAGGCAGTTTAAACCAAGGCTGGTTCCTAAAGTCTCACAAAAGACTTGGGATAAGAAATAAGCTGTTTATAGTTGATTTAAGGTTTCTATTCTCCCAGGCAAAAGGGAACAGAGTCGAAGATTGAATCTTAGTAGCAGGCAGCATTTTCATGGATCAGCTCTGTTTACTTGAGGCAAGCAGAGGTGTGGCTTTTTTTTTCTTCTTCTTTATTTTGTATTTATCAAGAAAACGGTAAAATAAATTTAAAATGCTGATAAGTTACAATAACTATGAAGAAGATAAAAATCATAGGCATGACTTATCAAGGGTGATAATGTAAATGAGATTGCTACACATATATTTACTTTGTGTTCAGCTTTCCCTCTGAATTTTTTTTCCATCCCTGTATATCCTTATTCAAGGTCCCTTCCCCCTCGCGCCACATTAGGTAATTTTTTTTTTCTCCACAACTCCCCATTCCCTCCCTGGGCAGGGAGCAGACAGTCCTATGGTCCCACTGACCCAATAATGCTTAGATCAGTCTCCACTCCTGGCAAATCCAGTTTTGTCCCCCCTCTTGCAAGAGTGAGTCAGGTGTTGCTATAGTTGGAGTGGGATCCGAAGGGTCAGTCCAGGGTGTTTCTGATCCCAAGCTGTTCAGTGGTTGTGATTTACAGCTAGGGCATGCTTGGCTTTTTTCTTGTTTGTTTGTTTAGAGACCACTAATGAGTGAGTACATCCCCTGCTTATCTTTCTGAGTTTGTGATACCTTGCTCAGGAGGATATTCTCCAAATCTATCCATTTGCCTGCAAATTTTAGGATATAATTTTTTCTTACTGCTGAGTAGTATTCCATTGTGTAGATGTACCACAGTTTGTTAATCCATTCTTCAGTTGAGGAACATCTAGGTTGTTTCCAGGTTCTTGTTATTACAAATAATGCTGCTATGAACATAGTTGAGCTAATACCTTTGGAGTGTGACTGCGCATCTTTAGTGTATACACCCAGAAGTGGTATTGCTGGGTCCTTGGGGAGATTGATTCTCAATTTTCTGAGAAACAGCCATATTGAATTCCAAAGTGGCTGAAAAAGCTTATACTCCCACCAACAATGTAGAAGTGTTCCCCTTGCTCTGCATCCTCTCCAACATAGGCTGTCATCTGTGCCTTTTATCTTAGCCAATCTAACAGGTGTTAGGTGGTATCTCAAAGTTGTTTTGATTTGCATTTCTCTGATGACTAAAGATGATGAACACTTTTTCAGGTGCCTTTCAGCCATTCACAGTTCTTCTGCTGAGAATTCCCTTTTTAGATCTGAACCCCATTTTTTGATTGTGTTATTCAAGGTTTTGGGCTCTAGATTCTTGAGCTCTTTATATATCTTAGAGATCAGTCCTCTATCACTTGTAGGGTTGGTGAAAATCTTTTCCCTTTCTGTAGGCTGTTGTTTTGTCCTATTGATAGTGTCTTTGGCTTTACAGAAGCTTGTTAGATTCAGGAGATCCCACTTATTGATTGTTGGTCTTAGTGTCTGTTCCACTGGTGTTATATTTAAGAAGTGGTTGGCTTTGCCAATTCTTAGAAGTGTATTTCCCACTTTCTTTTCTATCAAGTTCAAAGTGGCTGGGTTTAAGTTGAGGTCTTTGATCCACTTGGATTTGAGTTTTGTGCAGGGTGACAGGCTCAGATCTATTTGCATTTTTCTACACACTTCCATCCAGCTATGCCAACACCATTTGTTAAATATACTATCATTTTTCCATTGAATGTTTTGGGCCTCTTTGTCAAAGATCAGGTGTTCATAAGTTTTTGAGTTAATGTCTGGATCCTCAATTCTATTCTATTGGTCCACAAGTCTGTTTTTATGCCAGTACCATGCTGTTTTTATTACTGTAGCTCTATAGTATAACTTGAAGTCAGGGATGGTGATACCTCCTGAGGTTCTTTTGTTGAGTAAAATTATTTTGGCAATCCTGGCTTTCTTGTTATTCCAAATGAAATTGAGTATTGTTTTTTCAAAGTCCAAACAATATTGTGTTGGGATTTTGATGGGCAGTGCATTGAATCTGTAGATTGCCTTTGGTAGAATTGCCATTTTTACTATGTTGATCCTACCAATCCAGGAACATGGGAGAGCTTTCCATATTCTGATATCCTCTTCAATTTCTTTCTTCAGTGATTTAAAATTTTTGTCAAATAGGTCTGTTGCTTCTTTGGTTATAGTTACTCCAAGGTATTTAATATTATTTGCAGCTATTATGAAGGGTAATATTTCCCTTATTTCTTTTTCAGCTCTTCTATCTTTAGTGTATAGAAGGGCTACTGATTTCTTTGAGTTAATCTTGTATCCTGCTACATTGCTGAAGGTGTCTATCAGCTGTAGCAGTTCCTTGTAAGAATTTTGTGGGTCACTTATGTATACAATCATATCATCTGCAAATAGAGATAGCTTCACTTCTTCTTTTCCAATTTGTATCCCCTTAATCTCTTTTCATTCCCTTATTGCTTTAGCTAAAACTTTGAGAACTATATTGAATAGATAAGGGGAGAGAGGACATCCTTGTCTAGTTCCTGATTTTAGTGGGATTGCTTT